>PVIU01005517.1:0-112495 GCA_004026605.1 Ondatra zibethicus | reverse complement strand
GAGACTCCACCAAACCACTCCCTCTCCTGCATCTCCTCCCACTGCAAACCATAATCTTGCAGACAGACAATGAGGATGGGACAGCTATTCAGAAAAATCACGTGGCTGGGGAGGCTTAGGGCATGTCCTGACTGCACCTGCAGGTTTTCCTTTCCTGAGGCCGCTCGGCACTGGCTGTGCTGCACCTGCTGTGGGCCAGTGCCTGCCTCTCAGCACATACCTGGGACTCGGTACAGGCCCTGGCCTGCTCCACATCCTGCCGCCCCATTCCACCTCCTCTGCCCTGCTCCACAGCCTTGAGAAGCCGGCTTGTCGTTCCAGCCACCTGATGCCCTCTAATCATGTACCCATGAAAGACACAGAAAAGCGGCACCTTAGCTCTTCTCTCCCACTGCTCTTTGGAAGAAAAGTCATGCAAGAAAACCATGTCTTTTTCTTAACCAATCTTTTTCTCGTAATTCCTACCCCATCATTGTTTGCCTTCTCCCTTTCTGCTCTATCTTCCCTTCCACTCCTTTTATAAGACAGCCGCCACTGTGGTTTCCTCCATTGCACTCCTTAAAAGCAGGAAAAAATCTTTTTGCACATGTTTTTCCATTTTGTATTGTCTTCAGTTGCAGTGGCAGAAGTGAGCATGTATCATGTGGAAATTCAGACCTGATTCCAGGGACCTGGAAATAGGGAATCTGCTCACTTCCTGGTGTATACCAGCCAGTGTGCCAGGGCTGTTGGGTGCTCTTCTACATTTAAATAACTAAAATACAACATCAAGTAATTAGAAATCCATGGAATGCAGTAACTTTCATTTCACTTGATCAGATACTACCTGGTTAAGACAACAGCAAGGAGATTGCACAGAGATTCACTTGCATTCACTAACTGTGTACAAGTTCATGTGGGATTTTAGGTTTATATGCTTTCACACAAATCATACTTTATTTCTTTGTATATACACTGGGGTCAGTGCAAAAAAACACATTTAGTCACTTTGACCTATTTTTGTTTTTTGTTTTGTTTGTAGTGAGAATTAAATCCAAGGCCTCCTACACTCTAGGGAAGTGCTCTACCACTGAGCTCCATCCTCAGTGACACATTAAAGGTTAAATTTAGGTTTAAACTGTATTCATTGGTAGTATCTTTGGCTTCTTTGGAATGTAGTAAACACCATATCATAGTTTCTTGTGTTCGCCAGTTAGTTCACAAAGCCTCTTGCTTTTGTTACCTTCCTCTCCAGATATAATTCCTCTGTTATCACCAGTGACTGACCATAAAGGAATATTCCCTGTCCTCCAGTAGAGGAGCCCAACTTAAATTCTCTATTCTTTGCATAATTCAGCAATGGCCCAGTCTATCTTCTCTTTTCATGGTCTGGTGACTGCCTGGTGACGACTGCATGGAAGTCACCTCATCTGCAAGCCTGGTAGGCACAGGCCCAGCGTTGCGCCTAGGTTCCTAGCAGGAAGTCTGAAGAGGGGCCGAGGGAAGGTGAGTCAGTGACTGCCATTGCAGACGTATTTTAGCGCAGTGACAAACTGCCGCTGTCAGGATGTATTGGAAGATTCTCCAGGAATATAGGATACTCAGAGATCACAGCAGGCGTGAGGCTAGAGGAGCAGATGCTCTTCTTTCACAATAGAAAGTGACAGACAAAGTTTAAATCTTGGGCATGTTCATTGCCAGTCGTGGATAAATATCAAACGTCTAGATTATCGTGAGTCCAGTTTCCTCAATCCGTGTCCGAAAACAAACAATAATGTCAACGCTTACCTGTTAGCTGTGGGGAAGGGATGAGATGATGTGGAGCAGAAAGCATAGCTGAGGCTGCAGGGCTGCTTCTAGTTCTCCTCTGGCTTTCGCATATTTATGATATTTATGAAGCGTTCGCCAAGAAAAGTTTCTCCAATGGTTTGTGTATTCCAGTCTGTTCTGTACTTCTCTGCTAATGGAAGCAGCAGGTGGCTCCTCCCAGAAGGTTCTAGCTCCCAAGAGGACATCAGGATTCTCTACTTTCAGCCTCGTGGGCCATACGTTGTTCCAGAGTCCATGTGATGCAACTTGTGGACAGACGATCGGAAGCTGCATCTCACTTTAAGGGAAAAGCAGATTGTATTTCATTCAAATACCTATTAAGCTGATAAGCCCCCACTCCAGTGAGCCTGCCTGTCAAGGGCCACATAATAGGGCCAGTGTGGAATTGAGTGGTCAGGAGGAAAATAAAAGTAAACAAGAGGATGTGTGTCTTAGGGGGATAATATTCTCTTGGCAAACAAGGTAGGAGGCAAGAGATACATAGAAAGTTATAAATTATCATCTGCTGCCCAGAGGTGATGCTATCCTGGCCAAAGCATCTCAATGTGATGGCTTTCACATTTCCCATGAAATAAGCATGTTCCCTGAGATGTGCTCCATGTGTGATTGGGCTGGTTACAGAGTGGTAACACAGGCTGGACTATCTCTCTAGTGAACACCTGACTCACTGATAAGGCGACATGAAACCACAGCTCACAGGTTTTCAAACTGTGACTGATGGGTCATATCGCTGACTCTTTTATTCTTCCTCTCTATTCTACTCCTTTTTCTCTTCTCTCTCTCTCTCTCTCTCTCTCTCTCTCTCTCTCTCTCTCTCTCTCACTCACTCTGTCTTCTCTTCTCTCCTGCCTGCAGCATACACCCCAAACTTCTGGTCAAAGTTGAAGAGAATTGACCATTAGCACTGGCAAGAGTTAGGATTCCTGAGGAGCCACTAAGATCTCAGCTGAGGAACTTATTTGCCATGCTTGTATCATATTTGATTTTAACGCCTCTTATCAACATTCTGTTTAAACGGATGTACCTGTATGTGTTGGAGGGGAGGGGTCATCAACCATGACCCCATGACAGGTAATGATACAGCCAATGCCTGGGGTGAGGTCATCATTTATACAAAAGGTGAGAGGCCAGACAACTGATTTAGACCACATCAACTCTTCCTGTATCGTACAAAGTGGTAACCTAATGCATATTGGATGACTTCACGGAGTGAACAGTTGTAGGCCTAGTTTCCTACAAGTACTGTCTTGTCCACAGAGATACCTGTGGGGAAGAATGCAGGGCTACCAGTTTTCAGTGGTGGTTTTCAAATCCTGTAGGTACCAAAAAGTACTTTTCCAAACAGAGTCTCTGTGCAGCTTGTGGGATAGTGTGTATTTATCTTCGAGGGGCCCAAGGTGATTTTTGATGTCAGGAAAAGGAAAGCAAAAGTTTTAAGGAACCCCTGCAAAGAATGATACCCTAACCTGTCTAGTTGTAAATGCTCCCCGTTTAACCCCAGGGCAGGCAGGGGACTAGCCTGAATGCTGGCTGTGCTTCAGTAGTAAGTCAAGTCAAGCTCAGCAGTGTGGAACGATGGCTCAGGATGGGCCAGGAGGGAGACAGCTGGTCCGCCAAAGAACTCTGTGTGTTTAGATATTGCCTGGTATCAAAGGAGATGTTTGTTGAAATCACTGGAGTCACTACAGCAATGAAATTAAGAGATTCCAGTAACTTTTACATAGTAGCAAGGAAAAATTTTATTCACATGGGGATGGGAGCACAGAGGGTGTGCTCCCATGCGTTTTGGGAAGTCAATGGACAAGGCCTATATGCCCTTGGGGCATGTGCCAGCATCATCTGAATTTGCACTGACTTTGTTTAGGGCTTTTTATCCACATTTTTTTTTTAAAGATTTAAACAATGTTATATAAAAGGAGGGTTATTCACATGGAACTCAGTATACAATCAGTAAAAATTTAAATGCAGTGTGTTGTTTATCTTTGGTCTACTTGACCCAAACCAGTGTCATCTGGAACCAGGACTGGGGAAATTCTTCCATAAAATGGGCCTATAAGCAAGTCTGTGAGGCACCTTTTTGTTTAATGATTGATGTGGAAGGGCCTAACCTACTGTGGACAGTGCTCCTCCTGGGCAGGTGTCTCAGGGTGATATGAGAAATCAGGTTGAGCAAGCCACAAGGAGCAAGTAAGCATCCTCCATGGCTTCTGCTTCAGTTCTTTCCTCCAGGTTCCTTTCTTACCCAAGTGTATTTTGGTCATGGTCCTTATCACAGCAGCAGAAAGCAAACAGCTATCATGGTAAAATAAACGACACAAATCACCCATGAAGAGGAAATGGGAAGACCACTCTTATCAGTGATGAGACTGATGGTCTCATAGACCAGGAGCAGTTTTGTGAGAGCCACAAGACCACACATGACCTCAGTGCAGCAATTTACTTTCAAACCCACTCCAGGAAAACCAGTGGTGAAGCATGTGAGATGGGCCTGTGGGGTGTTCACCGTTAGCCGATATCACAGCAAACACTAGAGTAACTTAACTGTACACAATGATCAGCAACCTGATGCTGCCTGTGCCACTGTCACCTGGAAGGCGAGACGATCCAGGCTGTGGACAAACCCTAAACACCCCGAAAAGTGTTCCCAAGGCAGCATCTTGAATAGATGCAGTTTCAACCCAACCACATACAAAGCTGCATATGTGGAGAGGTGAACAGAGACAGGCCTCGAAAAACTGAAAGGACTCACCAGAATATTAATCAATATTTCATTCTTTTAGCTTTTTAGTTTTCTTAAGCTTGTGAATTTTTTTTCAGTGAACCACAATTGCACAAGGAGATGCAGTGCAAACTGAACAAAGGCCCTAGCTTTGTGCTTTGCAAATCTATACAAACAGCCAACAATTATATATACATGAAAAGCTCAGTGTTGCCACATTCCAGGGAAGAACAGGTCCAAAGTATAACATGGTGTCACCTCCCCAATTTTAGTGTCCAATGATAGAATGACATACAAAAATAATAAAATTATGCTCATGGTTTATGGAAAAAAGAACCCTCACAGCACTGGTGGAGGTGTACATTAGGATAGCCATCGTGAAAGATGGAAGCAAAGTGGAAACAGAGCTACCAAATGAAATTCAGTCTATCACTCAGAGAGATGCTGGAATCTTGCATTGTTTCACAGCGTTCTCATGGTACAGAAGCAAACTGTCTGCCATTAGACAAACAGAAAAGGACAATGCCATCATGATCTACATACATGAATCTCATATACATCCGAGGTGAAATGTTAGCCAGTCTTTAAGATAGGATTTTATATAATTTGCAATATGTGGATAAGCTGGACATTACAAAAGCACAAAATGCCCCACACAGGGGCAAATGAGTGCTATAAGCGAATCTTATTTTTATGTGAACATAAAGCTAAGAATCTCACAGCAGCAGAAAGTGGGTTGGTGAGTAGCTGTGACCATCAATAAGTGGAAAGGGGGGGTGTTAGGTGTACTGGATTTCTGTAATTCAACAGAAGATACAGTCGATGCACCTGAAACTTACCACGAGGGCAGACTGCACTAGGCTAGACAAATGTGTGTTGACGGGTATCCTACTAAACTTTAAGTAGTAATTGTTTAGTCGAATACACATATATACATTATGTACACCTTAGTAACACATCATTTTGGCTGACATTTCCCAATGATGAATGATGACAGAAATACAAAGATCATTGTGTTTTATTATTTATAACTTTCATAGAAAGAATGCTCATGTAAAGAATGCTCATGCCCATATATCAGCATGGTTAATTACTTATTCTACTTATTAGGAATAGTCACTTTCTGTATACAATATAACCTTTGCACAAACATAACGCATATATAACAGGAAAGGGAACTTGCTTTTTGACATATTATCTAGAGCTTGTATGCTTCGGGGGTAGGTACCACATTGTCAGCCCCCTCAGTTGCTCTCCTGTGAGTCCCAACGGGCCTAAGGAGCTTAGGAGACCTGGGAAGGAGAGCTCTTTAGTGACACACGATGGCCACCGCCCCCACAGGAACTTTCAAGATTCCATAGCTGGCAGGCACCATTAGAATATAATATGACGCGATCCCTGTAATGGGTTGTGCACTGGAAATCCAGGCAGTGTGTAACCATGACACTACATTGCATATAGAGGTGGTAAAGAGACTACAGCCAGGCTAGCATGTATGACACTGGAAGTCATAGCAGAGAGGGCCCTGGCATCTGAAGGCAATGATGGAGCTGAATGTGCCTCTAGAGACTGATTGAAAGCTGGGCCCGTGGAGAACCCAGACCTCTCTGCTCATCCAGAAATTAGCTGAAAGCTGCGCCCATGGACAGAGAAGACCTCTCTGCTCATGGACAAGAAGTAATCATATGGAACTTCACTGTTTTCTAATCCAATCTGAAGTATTTATTGAGGGTCCATTACATGCAAAACGCTAACTGCTATGGTGACCATGATGGTGTGTATGACAAAATCTTTGCCCTCCAATGCCTATTAGCTGGTGAAGTAAAGCCTCATAGAAGAAAGCACAATAGACCGGCTCCCCGTCCTTCATATTACTATAGCCCCAGTGCCTGCCATGTTCTTAGTCTTTGAGTACCATCCTCATCACTTAGTGATATGAAGGAAACTGTGGTTTCAACAATATGTCAGTGTATACTCAAACTATTTTTGACATGAAGAATATTTGCACCCTTAAGTGATGTCTATATAATTTGTTCATTGCTTTGATTAATCTGGAGGTTTTTGACAGGTATGTGTCTTAACAGAGTTCATGTGGCAAAATAGTTTTCGCATTGTCAACATCTATTGCCAAATCCAGCATGTATGAAGAAGGCCTGAACTAAAATACACACAAATGATGTGAATCTCCCCACAGCATCTCCTGGGCTGAGAAGAGCAGATGAACTTCAAATGGCTTCTTTTGTACTTACTCAAAGCAATACATTTAGGAAATCACATATCATGGAAATCATGCGGGTCTTTGAATACCTGGGCTTCAAATTCCATCTGGCTCTGTAAGATAAAAGTGCTTAACTTAGCATAGACATTAAAAAGAGACAGAACAAAACAAAGCGCTCCATGTGTCTCTCTAATATCTGTAGAGACAGGCTCATAGGGAAGGTGGGCATGATAGTTATTTTTCGTTGTTGCCTTGATTATATCTGATATGAACTAAAAACCAAGTTGTTGGGTAAGAGATTTTTCTTGTTTGGATTATTTGAGGGAGGAAAACCCACCTTAAATATGGATCATGTTTTCTGGTGGTGGCCTATATACAGGACATGGAAGAAGGGAGCTTTTGCTCTTTACCCGCCTGCTCCTACTCTCCCTGGCCAGCTGATAGCTCCACTGAGATCTGAGCCTATTTCTTTGGGATCATAATGAGCATTGAAGGCCAGTTGAGACATCCAGTCTTGTGAACTAAACAACTATTGGGTTCTTGGACTTCCCATTAGGGGACAGTCATTGTTAGATAGCTGGACCACTCTAGTAAATACCATATACATTCAGTCAGTTCTGTTTCTCCAGAGAACCCTGACTAGTACAGATTTTGCTGCCAGGAGTAGCTCTAGAGCAACAGAAGTATAAGGATGTATTATATACGTACCTGGAATAAACTTTCCAATTTGCTAACACCTACAGTTACTGAAGCCTTTGCTAGAAGCTTGGAGAGCTCTGAAAACTCATAGTTTAAATTATTTAATAAACTTATTGAAAGAAATTCATTTGATTATCCTGATTTGCCTATTGTGAGAAGCAAAGAATTTAGTGACTCTCTCTATTAAACTTCTGACAATTTGTGGAAAAATAAGGATAATAATGATGCTGACTGGTTGCTCTTAGGGTCTGTTGATAAATTGACTCAGGAAAAGAATGAATTGTGTGATAAAATTAACCAACTTCTGGCATCTCAATATATGGTGAAGGACAACAGTGAGCCCAGGGATAAAACTGAGTGCCTCCAAATGTATGTATACAGTCTAAAGGTGTCTCAGTGTGCCCTGGAAGATCGTCTTTTCTCCAGAAGCCACGTAGCTCAAGCTGAAGAAAATCAAACCAAAGCCCTCATTGTAAGCCTGGCTAGGCTGAATTACAGGGAAAATTCAAGTCCCAGACATGGAGGTGTTGGGGTTTATAGTAGAGCCATTAATTGGTGAAGAATGGGATCCTATAACTGGGGATGGTGATGTGTGAGAGTATCATACCGAGGCTGAGAACTTTGACACCTCAGATGCCCAAGGATTGGTTCCTCTGAGGAAGAAATCTCTCCACCCTTAGCATAAGATGTGCCATTCTCCCTACCCCTGACCTTGGTGCTCAATTGGATGAATTTAAATGTGATGGGTTTAATTGAACCTGAAAGTAGGCAGTATTGAATCACCAAACACGGTGATTTTAGCTATTGTAATTGGCAGCACAGGCAAAGTAATGTCTGTAATGCCTGTTCTATAATGAGTAGCATGGGCAAATTGATTTTTATGACTGAATAGCTTGTATGGATCATTGACACTGGTTAATCGGCCATGATATTTTCACATAAGGAAATTAGTCCTTTATTGTATGTTACTACAATAGTGACTTTCCTTGCAGGAGATATCAGACAAGACAATACTGACAATTTGTGGAAAAATAAGGATAATAATGATGCTGACTGGTTGCTCTTAGCGTCTGTTGATAAATTGACCCAGGAAAAGAATGAATTGGGTCCACCAATACCTCTAGACCTATGACCAGACTTAAGGCCAGTCAGGCTCCTAAATGGGAGATAAAAAGTGTAGTTCATGAGATGTGTGCTACACCACTAAAGAGATTAGTGAGTTTGCCAATTCGTTCAATCAGATGTCTTGGGAATATATGTGAGAATGGATTTTACAGGTGTGGGATAATGGGGGAAGGAACATAGAACTAGATCAGGCTGAATTTATTGATCATGGCCCACTGAGTGGAGACCCTAGGTTTAATATGGAAGCTCACAGAGTTTAAAAAAAAAAAAAACTGTCAAAAGCCTGATTGAATAGTTGCCCAAAGATTTGTCAAAGATGGTCTCCTGAAAAGGAGTCCAAAAGCCGGGCGGTGGTGGCACACGCCTTTAATCCCAGCACTTGGGAGGCAGAGACAGGCGGATTTTTGTGTGTTCGAGGCCAGCCTGGTCTACAAGAGCTAGTTCTAGGACAGGCTCCAAAGCTACAGAGAAACACTGTCTTGAAAAACCAAAAAAAAAAAGAAAAAAAAAGGAAAAAAAAGAAGTCCAAGATGTCTGATATCCCTTGACTTAGTATTGACGAAGGAATTTAAGTGCTCAAGGAAATCATGATGCTAGAGTGGGCGTGCTGTGTAAAATCTAATCCTCCACCATAAGAAGTCCCAGAAGATATGGCCTTCACTAACCCTTGCTATAAGATGCAAAATGATGGGAGGGGCACTAACACATTCTAGCTAGTGCGTCTTCACCCCTTTCCTTGTGCTAGACCTCTGGGTCAGGGACTGCTGCTCAGTCGGACGAATTTAAATGTAACGGGTTTAATTGAACCTAAAAGTAGGCAGCATTAAATCACCAAAGAAGGTGATTTTAGTTATTGTAATTGGAAGCATAGGCAAAGCAATGTCAGTAATGTCTGTCTTATAATGAGTAGCATGGGAAAATTGATTTTTATGGTGGAATAGCTTGTATGGATCTATGATATTGGTTAATCAGTCATGATGTTTTCAGTCATAAAACAGATAAGAAGTCTACTGCAGTTTTATTTGATCTGTATACCAAGAAAATGTCTCAAACAAATGAAAGAAAGGCTATGTCGGATTGTGGCAAGAGGCCTGTGAACCACTTTCCAGACTTGAGCCAGTTTGCAGAAGCAGAACCCCTTGAATGAAGGAATAGCCAGGTTTTTGTTAAAATACCTAAGAGTTTTACTGTTAGCCTTTCTCAAGTGCTTCCTCAGAGGGACCTATGACCTTTTTATACTGGGAAAAAGGAGACAGTCAGGCTTTCAAGGGTGTATTGGGTACTGCTTCTGAATTGACACTGATTCTGGGGGAGCTCCAGGAGCATGGTGGCCACTTGTCATAGGTTTATGGAGGTTAGGTGATTAATGGAGTTTTGACTGAAGTACAACTCACAATAGGCCTACTACGTCCCCAAACTCATTCTGTAGTTATTTCCCAGTTCCAGAATGTATAATTGGGATAGAAATACTTCAACGTTAACAGAATTCTCACAGTGGTTCTCTAGAACCTCTCTAATCCTCCACCATAGGAAGCCCCAGAAGATATGGCCTTCACTAACCCTTGCTATGAGATGCAAAATGATGGCAGGGGCACTAACACATTCTAGCAGGTTTGTCTTCACCCGTTGTGAAGTGAGGGTTATTGTGACTGGAAATTCCAAATGGAAGCCATTGGAGTTGCCTCTACCAGGGACAAAGAGCAGAAGACAGTATTGCATCTCATGAACTGCAGAAATTAGTGCCACCATTAAGGACTAAGATGCAGGGGTAGTAGTTTATTTCTTCCCTTAGCACTCCTATCTGGCCAGGGCAGAAGACAGATGGTATATTGAGAATGACAGTTGATTATCAAAAACTTAAATGTCTAGTGACTCCTGATGCAGTCGCTTTGCCAGACGTGGTGTCCTTACTTGAGCAGATTAGCACATCTCCTGGTACTTGGTGTGCAGCTAATGCTTTAGCAAATGCCGTTTTCTTGGTACCTGACCATAAAGAGGATCAAAAGCGTTTTGCTTTCGGTTGGCAAGACCAACAGCATACCTTTAGTTTTACTTCAAAGATATATCAACTCTCCAGCTCGATGCCAACACGTAGTTTGAAGAGACCTTGATCACTAGTCTCTTCCACACAATGTTGCACTGGTCAACTATATTAATGACATTATGTGAACTGGACCAAGTGAACAGGAGGTAGCAACCACTTTGGACTTGTTGAAGACACATATTCTCAATCAGAGAATGAGAAGTAAATCCAACAAAAAATGAAGGGCCTTCTACCTCAGTGAAATGTTTAGCAGTGCAGTAGTCTGGGACATGTAGAGGTATTTCTTTAGAGGTTACGGATAAGTTATTGCATGTGACTGCCCCCACTACCAAAAAAGAAGCCCAACATTTAGAGGGTCTATTTGGATTCTGGGGAGAGAACAGCCTTCACTTGGATGTGTTACTTGAGCATATATACCAAGTGACTTGAAAATCTGTTAGCGTTGAGTGGGTCCTGGAACAGAGAAGGCTCTTCAATAGGTTGGGTTGCTGTGCAGTCTGTGCCACCATCTGACACATATGATCTAGCAGACCCAATGGTACTTGAGGTGTCAGTGGCAGATACTGATACTGTTTGTAGCCTTTAGCATGCCCCTAGGGGTGAGTCACAGAGAAGACCTTTGCAATTTTGTAAGAAGGCTCCTACCATCATCTGCAGACAACTACTCTCCCTTTGAGGGACAGCTCTTGACCTGCTACTATTGAGCCTTAGTGAAAACTGAACGTTTGGCCGTGGGGCTATCAAGTTAACCCTGTGACCTGAGCTGCCCATCACCATCTGGGTGTTATCTAACCCACAAAACCATAAAGTGGGCTGTGCACAGCAACAGTCCACTAGGGACCAGAAGTGGTATATACATGATTAGACCGAGCAGGTCCTGCAGGTACAAGCAAGTGACATAAAGAAGTTGCTCCAAAGCCTGTGGTTTGTACTCCTGTTACAGTGCCATCGACTCGCAAGCGTGCCCCTGTAGACTCAGGCGGTATGCCCTAGGAGCAGTTGACCGAAGAAGAAGAAACTAGGGCCTAGTTTGTTGATACAGGTACAAACAAAGATAAACAAGTGCAGGATTCGAATCCCTGTGTATGAGAGTCCTAACAGACACTGGTACAGGGAAATCTTGACCCTGGGCAGGCGTTCAGGTAATACACATGTTCACACATTTCGTTCGGAAGGACAGGTGGCTAGATGTGTGACTCTTCACTGCTTCATGGGCCATAGCCAGTGGATTGGATGGCCAGGGACTTGGAAAGCGTGTGATTGGAAAACTGTGGAGAAAGACATCTGGGGAAGAAGTATGTCCATAGATCCTTCACCCAGGATGTGAAGATACTTGTTTCCCTGGTATATCCTCATTAAAATGCTGACTTCAGTTGAGGAAGAGTTTAATAATCAGGTCGATATGATGACACATTCTGTGGCCAGTCGGCCTCTTTTCCCAGCCATTTTTGCCGTTGCCCAATGGGGCCATGAACAAAATGGCTATGGTGGCAGAGATGGGAGTTATGCATGAGGTCTACAACATGGATTTCCACTCAGCAGGACTATGGCCTGGCTACAGCTGCAGCTGAGTGACAAATCTGCCAACAGCAAAGACCAACCTTGAGTCCCCAACATAGCATTATTCCCTGGGGTGATCAGCCAGTTCCCTGCTGGCAGGTTGACTACATTGCACCACTTCCTCTGTGGAAAGGACAATACCTTTTTCTTATTATGGCATATACTCATTCTGGTTGTAGGTTTGCCTTTCCTGTATGTGATGTTTTTTTTCTGAAACACCATCCATGGACCCACATCCATTGTTAATGACTTATCCCCCATCATGGTATTCCACACAGCATTGCTTCTGAATAAGGAACTCACTTCACAGCCAGAGAAGAGTCACAGTGAATTTATTCTCAGGTAACACATTGGTCTTATCATGTCACTCACCATTCTGAAGCAGCTAGCCTGACATAATAATGAATGAAAACCTGCTGATGAGCTTGCTCAGGGTAGAGGAACTACAGAACAAGTAGTAGAAGAAAGTACCAGCTAAGGTCATTTAACTAGTTTCAGAAATGAGGATGATAATTGACATGAGAGGTTTTGTCATATTTTGTAGATAATGTATTTGTGTTTTCTTTCCTTGATTTTTTTCCTCATGTAATGTAAAATCAATTTAGATAATATTAGTGATTATCAAACTTAAGTTTTGATTTACTAAAAGAATGCCCCTCAAGGGATTGCCACCTATTCTAAAATATGTGTATTTGTTCTTGTATGTGGGATATTTACATCATGTTATGTGCTATCGTGACCTGACTATTTTTTTAATTTGGAAATTAAGCATGACATAAGGGGATATGATTGTGTCTTAAGTTGACAAGGGATGGACTTGTGATGGCTATTCTTAGTTATCACCTTGACTACATCTGGAGTTAACTAAAACCCAAGCTTTTGGGCACACCTGTGAGGAATTTTTCTTGATTGGATCATTTGAGATGGGAAAACCCACCTTAAATCTTAGCCACACTTTCTTGTGTCAGGCTACATAAAGGACATGAAAGAAAGAAGAATTTTCTTTTTGTCTGCTTGCCCTCACTCTCCCTGCCTAGTTGATTCCTTTACTGAAATTAGAACATACTGTTTGGGATTCCAATGTATACTGAAGAACAGATGAAATATTCTGTCTTGTGAATTTTTTGTCTTTCTGTTAAGGACTGTCATTACTAGAATAGTTGGACCACAGAGTATATGCCATTACAAAAAATCTGTGTGTGTGTGTGTGTGTATGTGTGTATACTATTTTCATTCTGTAAATTTTGTTTCTCTATCACAGTGATCCTCAACCTTCTTAATGCTGTGACCCTTTAATATAGCTCTTCATGTTGTGGTGAGCCCAGCCATAAAATTATATTCTTTGCTACTTCCTAAGTTTAAGTATTTTGCTACTGTTAGAAATACTAATGTAAATATGTGTGTTTTCTGAAGGTCTTGGGTGACTCCTGTGAAAGGGTCATTCAAGCCCCCAAGGGGTCTCGACCCACAGATTGAGAACGTGTGCTCTAGAGAATTCTGACTAACACAATGGGCACTGAGAACTTTGCAGATGGCTTTTCAGCAGCCTCCAATTGAAGGCCAGGATCTGGGAGTATAGCTCTTATATGAGGCTTCAATGGGGCTCAACAGCATTGAACTCTGGGCGTCCAGGGACTCAGGCACAGCCAAGGACCCAAGTACAGTCATGAGATTTTACATTTGGGTGTAGGGAGGGACAGGGTAATCTCAGCAACAAGATGCTAGGAGATGAGGAGTGACCCAGACTTAAAATGGACATTTTTTCAGGACATGTAGAAGGGGCTATGAAACTCATGTGAATACAAGCCCTCCCTCTCTGCCTCCTTCCTTCCTTCTATCCTTTTGTTTCCATGTGCTTTTTAAAAGATTTCTTTTCAACTGTGTGTGTGTGTGTGCTACTGTGTGGAGTACATTCACACGAGTGTGGGTGCCTGCTAAGATCAGATGCACTAAGTATCTCTGAAGCAGGAGTGGCACAGGAAAGCAAACAGGAGTCATGTACAAGAGAAGCACATGCTCTTAACTGCTAAGCCATTTCTCCAATTCCTTGTTTTGCTTTTAAGATGGAAAAATTTTAAAGCCTTAGAATCTGAACAGGAAGATTTTACTATCCAAGGAATAGTTTGAGGATGCTGGAAAGAGAACGACTAAGCCGTTCCTGAGCAGGGGAGGGAGACAGACCCAAACTTTCTACTAGGGACATCTGAGGTCATCCATTCATCCCTCTATCCATCCATCCATGTCTCCATCTATCTATGCATGTTTTTCTAGGCATCTATTTTGTGCACTCAATACATAAGTTCTGCAAAAATAGTGTAAAAAGAATTCCTTCCCTCACTTCAGAAAACTCACATATATGTGATGTGGCAGGCGTGTGCATACAAATAAATACCATGTAAGAAATAGTACAGAGGAAAAAAGCAAGCTTGAGCAAAGAGAGATGGGGTGAGGGAGCAAAGGTTGTCTGTAAGATGTAGCAAGTCCAGTGATCATGGGTTACAAGGACCCTGAGGCTTGTGAAGAGTTGGGGAAGAGATGGGAAGGACACAGCAGGTAGAAGGGCAGGAAGGGAAGAGCATAGAGTTGACTGCTCCCATTCCAATGGCCTGAGACATATGGAAGGGGAAGAGATGTTTCCGAAGAGACAGGATACAGAATCTGCATCTGGAGATCTCACTGGAGAGGGTGGACAAAGGTGGGGTGTGATGCAATCTGTATTTTCAAACGCAGTGGGTGTAGCAGGGGAAAGGCAGTAGGGGGAAAGTAGTGGGAGTGAGAAAGCTAATAATTCAGACAAGACATGGGCCACTGGCATGGGCCATTTTAAGGCTAAATGCTGATGGAGTAGCTCAGAGTGCCAGGAGAAACCACCAAGTATGGCTCTCAGGTTACTGAAATTGCTGGAAATGGCACCATTTGATGACACCAGAGAAACAGGGAGATGCAAGTTCTGTAGGAACCAGGAATTTTTAGAAAAAATCTTTGTAGACACTTGAATTGGCAGCTGGAGATACAAACTAGAGCTCAGAGGATGGGGATATTCATAAAATACAGTAATTGTCTGTTCAAACCCCAACACATCCTTACCACTGTACAGAATGCAGGCTGTGGAGGCACCTCTGACTTTATATTTAGCCAAGTCCAAGTGAGGTTCTCCTGTAATACACTTCATGCTCCCTGCCTTCCTCCATTTTTTTCATTAACATGTCGTTTCCTTCGCCTGGATTACTTCTGCATTTTTACCTGGCTGTTTTCCTTTGAAACCTGGTTCTTCAGATAAGCCTTGCTGTCTTCTTATGGTCTAGATGGCATGGATGTTCTTTCTCCTGCCTGTCACCATACTTTACTCAGCATACCCATCCTGGCACGCCACTAATTAGTCAAGTTAGCTTTGATAAAATGCATTAATCCTCTGAGTTTGGCTTCTCATCTATAAACTGGATGATATGAGATATTGTGTTTATGACACTGCCTGCCAGAGTAAAAGCAATATGCAAATCATTAAATGTTGTTATAACAATATAATACTTATCCTAATGTTGTGCAACAATTCTTGTTTTATGTCTTCCAGTGAAGTTGCTAAGCCTTTCCTCTGGGTTTCTGGCACACACTTATCCTCATTAATTCTTTCTAACATGGGTTAAAGCATAAAGCATTTAAGAATGAAGAAAACATACTAATGGGCTGTGACAGTAGCCTGAGACAAACTGTCATTTCTGTGTGTGGGGGGTGTCTTTCTATGCTCTTATTCTTCTGACTACCATACACTAAGCTGAAAAGTCCTGGGTTGGCTGTTGCAAATTCTGTTTTGATTTTTTTATAAAAGGAATATTGGTACCTTTGGATCAGGCAGGCATGGCCCAAAGGCTTCCAGCAGGAGAGTCTCTTCCCTCACGGCATTCTCATAGTCCGCAAAGGACAGCTTCCCATCATGGTCTTGGTCCTGAGAGGTGAGCAGCCTGGGTCAGTGAGAACATGGCACACTCTTTTTCACAGTCAGGTGTTGGGAGAAGAGTGAGAGATTAGGGTGGGACACTGAAAAAGAAAGCTTTGTAGTGTGTGGAGGGCAGGTTGTCACTGAGCATGGAATCAAGAGCCTCTCACATGCTAGGCAAGTGCTCTGTCAGTGACCCACTGCTGCAGCTCAAAGAGAATATTATACTAACAAATCAACTTTTATTTAACTAAGCAGAATGCTGGAAATCATCGTCACTGAGTTCTTACTTCTATCCCACACGGTGCCTATAAACTTGAATATAATACTTAAGTTACTCATACTTACCATTTTCTTAAGCGTAATTTCAACCAAATCTTTGATCCCTTCATCAGGGTCTTCTTCAGAGGGCTGCTTGAGAAGGCTGTTCTTCAGCATGTGGAACATCTCCTCCTTTGAAATGAAGCCGTCCCCATTTAGATCAAACACTTCAAAGCAATCTAAAAAACATTATATATATATATAAATATATATATTACATATATAATATGTGTTTGTATATTTGAGATTATCACTAAGGTGCCATTTTCTTCTGACAAAGCAGTCAGGGTGGAGGCATGTCTTATTGCATTACTGGGCTACAAACTTGATGCTAGTTGACTTTCATGGGAATGATGGTGTACGCCAGGGCAATACCCCCACCTCTCTTTCCATGCCTCTTCAGCAGACTGTGATAAGAAACTCCTAGGAGCAGTGACACGAGCATTTCTGAGCGGACACATGGAAAAGCAATTGTGTGTTTACATTAACTTTCTTAAATGAAGTATGACTCTATTAGTTGAGAATTATTTTAAAATAGAAAATTTAAATGAGGTTTTCTGGTTTAATATTTGTTACTGAGCATTGTAAACTAGAATGTGAATGTACGGTGCATGGTTAGAATGTAGATTACAGCCTCTGTTGCCTCCTTCTATCACTCCCTAATGGTTTGATTTTCTTCTTAATTACTAAAATCGCATTCTTTATCGACTTAATTTGCTCCATAAAAGGCCAGTTAGGATTCACTAACAAAACAACCAACCTACCAGGACCCACTTCACTGGTGGGTTGGAGACAGTGATTTAAAAAGCTTTTGCTATGTTTATCATAATGTATAATATGATACATCCGCAGGCTTACATTTCATTTTTTCTTCTAAAGTCCCTCGAAGAAACAGTGATAATCCATGAATCCACTCAGATACACTTACACAGCCATCATTGTCTCTATCAAAACCTCGAAATACTAAAAAAGACACAATGTAACATTTGTGTTGGATTTTAATCCTGCATAATACACCAAGCCTAACTTCACTCTCCATTTCACAGCTGTTTCAAGACCCAAGGTCCCCATGCCCTCATTTGAAAAAGAAACAGAGACACACAACCTGAGAAAACTCTTTTAGTAATATATTCAACTTTGTCTTCATATGTTGTGGGAATAAGTAATGTTCTTAATATATAAAATATGGATGAAATAATAATACAATGTCATATTAAACATACTAGTCATTTGATATTTAAGCTTCTTAACAAAAAATAATTTTATGTTTTTATTCCTCAGGGCAAGCAGTGCTGTTACATGGTAGGTGTGCATCTTAAATATTATGTAGTATTCTCTAGCATGTAAGGAAATTTAAGTAGAAATAGAACACAATGGGGCTTTTTATATGAAGTATGAAAACTAGTTATGTTCTCTTTCTAAACAACAAAAGGAATAGAAGACTCATTCCTTCTCCAAATATTTTGGAAGATTAAAATACATTCAAATGACTGGAATAGTCAATGTGTTAAGGAAGAAATGAAAGACTTCCTAAAATACAATGAAAATGACCACACAACATACCCAAATGTATGGGACACCATGAAATCATTGTTATAAGGAAAGTTCATAGCAATAAATGCCTACATAAAGAAGCTGGAAAAATCCCACACTAGTGAGTTGACAGAACACCTGAAAACTCTAGAACAAAAAGAAGCAAACTCACCCAGGAGGACTAGACAGCAGGGAATAATCAAATTGAAGACTGAAATCAACAGAATAGAAACAAAGAAAACAATACAAAGAATCAATGAGACAAAGAGTTGGTTCTTCGAGAAAATCACCAAAATAGAAGAACCTTTATACAAACTAACCAAAAAGCAGAGAGAGAATCCAAATTAACTAAATCAGAAATGAAAATGGGGACATAACAACAGACAAGGAGGAAATTTAGAGAATCATCAGGTCCTCCTTTTAAAACCTATACTCCATAAAAACTGGAAAACTTAAAGGAAATGGACAATTTTCTGGATCACTTGCCAAAATTAAATCAATACCAAATAAGCAAATTAAACAGACCTATAAATGCTAAAGAAATAGAAGCAGTCATCAAAAGTATCCCCCCCCCCAAAAAAAAGCCCAGGGCCAGATAGTTTCAGGGCAGAATCTACAAGATTTTCAAAGAAAACTAACATTAATATTCCTCAAATTGTTCCATAAAATTCAAACAGAAGGAACATTGTCAAACTCTTTTTATGAGACTACAATTACCCTGATATCCAAAACCACACAAAGACATTACTAAGAATGAGAATTACAGACCAATCTCCCTCCTGAACATTTATACAAAAATACTCAATGAAATACTGGCAAGCCAAATCCAAGAACACATCAGAAAAGTCATCCACCATGATCAAGTCAGCTTCATCCCAGCAATGCAGGGATGGTTCAACATACAAAAATCTGTCAATGTGATCCACCATATAAACAAACTGAAAAAACCGCACATGATCATCTCATTAGATGCTGAAAAAGCCTTTGACAAAAAACAACATCCCTTCATGATAAGGTGGTCTTGGAGAGAGCAGGGGGATACAAGGAACATACCTAAACATTAAAACGGCAATATACATCAAGCCAACAGCCAACTTCAAACTAAATGGAGAGAAACTCAAAGCAATTCCACTGAAATCAGGAACAAGACAAGGTTGACCACTTTCTCCATATATATTGAACATAGTACTTAAGGTTCTAGCTAGAACAATAAGACAGTTTATAATAAATTAGTTTACATAAGGGGCCCCAAAAATTCTACAAAGGAACTTCTACAACTCATAAACACTTCCAGGAATGTAGCAGGATACACGAGTAACTCAAAAAAATTAGTAGCTCTCCTTTACACAGATGATAAATGGGCTGAGAAAAAAATCAGAGAAACATCACCCTTCATATTAGCCACAAAAATATAAAATATCTTCGAGTAACTCTAACCAAACACCTGTATGACAAAAACTTTAAATCCTTGAAAAAAGAAATTGAAGACAACAGCAGAAAATGGAAATATATCCCATGCTCTTGGTTAGGTAGAATTAACATAGTAAAAATGGCAATCTTACCAAAAGCAATCTACTTACTCAATGCAATGCCCATCAAAATCCCAGAAAAATTCTTCACAGACCTTGAAAGAACAATAGTCAACTTCATATGGATAAACAAAAAACCCGGGATAGCCAAAACAATCCTGTACAATAAAGGAACTTCTGGAGGCATCACAATCCCTGACTTTAAACTCTACTACAGAGCTGTAGTACTGAAAACAATCTGGTATTGGCATAAAAACAGACAGGACAACATTGGTACCAAATCAAAGACCCAGATATCAATCCTATGAACACCTGATTTTTGACAAAATAGCAAAAAATATAAAATGGAAAAAGGAAAGCATATTCAGCAAATAATGCTGGCATAACTGGATATCAACATGTAGAAGAATGAAAATAGATACATATCTATCCCAATGCACAAAACTCAACCCAAAATGGGACAAAGACCTCAACATAAAACCAACCACACTGACCCTCACAGAAGAGAAACTGGGAAGTACACTTGAACGCATTGGCACAGGAGACCACATCCTAAATCTAACTAACCCCAGTATCACAGACACTGAGAGCAGCAATTAGTAAATGGAACCTCCTGAAACTACAAAGCTTCTGTAAAGTAAAGAACATGGTCAACAAGACAAAACGGCAGCCTACAGAATTGGAAGAGATCTTCACCAACCCTACATTAGACAGAGGGCTGATCTCCTAAATACACAAAGAACTCAAAAAATTGGTCATCAAAAGAACAAATAATCCAATAAAAAATGGGGTACAGACCTAAAGAGAGAACTATCAACACTGAAATCTAAAATGGTTGAAAGACACTTAAGTAAATGCTCAACATTCTTAGCCATCAAAGAAATGCAAATCAAAACAACTCTGAGATTCCATCTTACACCTGTAAAACACTGATGACAACTTATGCTGGAGAGGTTGTGGGGTAAAGGGAACACTTCTGCATTGCTGGTGGGAATGCAAGCTGGTACAGCCCTTTGGATGTCAGTATGGCAATTTCTCAGAAAATTAGGAAACAACTTACCTTAAGACCCAGCAATACCACTTTTGGGTATAGACCCAAAGGATGCTCAATCGTACTACAAGGACATGTGCTCAATTATGTTCATAGCAGCTTTGCTTGTCATAGTCAGAACATGGAAACAACCTAAATGCTTCTCAACTGAAGAATGGATAAGGAAAATGTGGTATATTTACACATCAGAGTACTACACAGCAGAATGAAATAACAACATTTTGAAATTTGTGGGCAAATGGATGGATCTAAAAAACACCATATTGAGTGAGGTAACCCAGACAGACAATTATCATATGTACTCACTCATAAGTGGCTTTTAGACATAAATAAAAAAAACCACCTACAATCACAATCCCAGAGAACCTAGACAGCAAAGGAGATATACATGGATCTAATGTACATGGGAAATAGACAAAGACAAAATCTCCTGAGTAATTTGGGAACATGGGGACCATGGGAGAGGGTAGAAGGGGAGGGGAGAGAAAATGAGTGGAGCATATAAAAAATATATAGTTCAATAAAAACAATTATATATATATATATGTGTGTGTGTGTATATAGGCCACTAAAAATAATACATTCAAATGTAATTGGGAATGTAGAACATGAGATTCCTCCAAAGAGCATAACCAAACTTAAACCTTTGTTAATTACAGTTGAATTTGACAGTTCCTATCATATGTGTATCTTACCTCTGTCCATAATCATGTCATCTGTCATTCCAAAAGTCACATGCAGGATGTTCCGAAATGCATTACGATCTAGTCCAATGACTACCCCTGGCTTTTTTGCTACATCTCCCACCAAGTTATAGAAAAGCCTTATAAGGCAGTTCACTTCAAATTTATTAACTGTAAAAGATCAAAATGGACACATAACAAAAGCATGCTTTAAAATTTAATTAGTCAAATATTGCATTAATCAGTTTATGTGTTCAAAATCAAAAGCATCTAATGCTTGGTTGCCATTTTCAAGTCTCCCATATTCTGAGCAGAGTTAAAGGAAGATGATGCCAAAGTTACATTACCCACTAACAGAAAGCAAATTACTCATTCTGGAGCCAAATGCTAAATAGAAATAGATTCCATCACAGTTAGAATGAAAGAAGATAGCAGTCCTGTGATCTAAATGACTGTGGTGTCAGAGTTGGGACTTCACAAGTGCAGACAAGAGGGCAAGTCACAGTTGCATTGTTTCAGACTGCTGGCAACAGCCAGCCTTTGATGGTAGGCGTTTACGGCAGTTACAAACAAGCATTTCCTTGGAAATTTAGGCTCCTAAATATCTGTGTAATCATTTTCATTTCAGTTTAGGCTTAATAAATTTATAAGGCAGAACCTTGAAATCAGAGTTATTTTCTAATAAAGGAATTTTGAGCCTTTACCAACCAGCGTGATTCTTCTCCAAGTTGTGTGAACATTAATGAGAAACTCTTCCGGATTACTTTTGCAGAAAGATTTCTTTTTAATTTAATACTCTCTCTCTCTGTCTCTCTGTCTCTCTGTCTCTCTCTGTCTCTCTGTCTCTCTGTCTCTCTCTCTCTCTCTCTCTCTCTCTCTCTCTCTCTCTCTCTCTCTCACACACACACACACACACACAAAGCAGCAGCAACACCAGACTCATCATCAACAATAGCAAATAAGACATTTTAAAATATAGTTTACCAAAAGTACGTAAGTGAATTTAAATGTGAAATGTGAGTGGGAGATGAGGAAATTTTATTTAAAACCAGAAAAAAATATAGGTGAATACTTTCATACATAAGGATAATGTCTGTGCGTAAAAGAAAGTAGAGAAATTGTACCCTGTCCTACATGCCACAACAGACAAAAGGTGGTTCCTGGTTTTAAGAATCACATTTTAAGAGAAGACTTAAAACTTTGGGAAATGAAAAAAGAATGAGTAAATAGTATAAAATAATATAACGATTAAGATTTTTAAATGAGCTGCCAGTTATTGTGGAAAACAGCATGTGACACAGTGTGAGCCAATGATCCAGTGATTCTATGTAAACACATACACACACACACAAGAGAACTGAGAGCAGGGATTCAGCCATGTACCTATGCACCAGTGTTCACAGTGACATCATTCAGAAAAGCCAAAAGGGGCAAACCAAAGTTCAGTGATAGATGAGTGGTTAAACAAAATGTGTGGCCACTCAGTGTAATACTGGCTTTTAAGGGTTGCTACAAGATGCATTGGCATTAAGTGGGAAAACTGAAGGAAGAAAGTATATATATGTCCTCATGCTAATGCCACATGTTGGAAAACATAATGAAAAGGGAACCACTTCTGCCTCTCAATTCACTATCAGACCTGCTTCTCATCTGCAAAATGAATGTCTTTAACAGGCATGCAAGATTCAGAGCTTGAAGCTGACTTTCAAAGAAAAGATACAACACACTTCTGCCCTACACTTTGCACAGAGACGGACCTAGCACAGACATGATGGACCTACTATTGAGATGGACCTAGTACCAGAGCGAGACGGACCTAGCACAGAGATGATGGACCTACTATTGAGATGAACCTAGTACCAGAGAGAGATGGACCTAGCACAGAGATGATGGACCTACTACAGAGATGAACCTAGTACCAGAGCAAGATGGACCTAGCACAGAGATGATGGACCTACTACAGAGATGAACCTAGTACCAGAGTGAGACGGACCTAGCACAGAGATGATGGACCTACTATTGAGATGAACCTAGTACCAGAGCAAGACAGAGCTAGCACAGAGATGATGGACCTACTATTGAGATGAACCTAGTACCAGAGAGAGATGGACCTAGCACAGAGATGATGGACCTACTACAGAGATGAACCTAGTACCAGAGCAAGATGGACCTAGCACAGAGATGATGGACCTACTACAGAGATGGACCTAGTACCAGAGCGAGACGGACCTAGCACAGAGATGATGGACCTACTACAGAGATGAACCTAGTACCAGAGAGAGATGGACCTAGCACAGACATGATGGACCTACTACAGAGATGAACCTAGTACCAGAGCGAGACAGACCTAGCACAGAGATGATGGACCTACTATTGAGATGAACCTAGTACCAGAGCAAGACGGACCTAGCACAGTCATGATGGACCTACTATTGAGATGAACCTAGTACCAGAGCAAGATGGACCTAGCACAGAGATGGACCTAGTATAGACAGATAGGGGCTTAATACAGAGATGGGCCTAGTACAGAGAGATATGGACCTAGTACAGGGATGGACCTAGCACAGAGATGATGGACATGATACAGAGATGGACCTAGCACAGAGATGGAGAGATAGACCTATTACAGAGATGGACCTAGTACAGAGATGGACCTATCAGAAAGATGATGAACCTAGCACAGAGATCTGGACCTAGTACAGACATGACCTAGTACAAAGATGACCTAGCACAGAGATGGACCTAGTGCAGAGATGGTCCTAGGGATAAAGAATTCTTAGGCCCAAAACAAAATCCCTGAGATACCTTTCTGTTTCTTAAAACTGGGTGAAAGTATATCTCTGTAACAGGGACAACAGACAACTGGGCCTAGGTCCCCTGTCTCACAGATGTGTTTACTTGTATCCTAATCTCAGGCTCCTGGCTTTCTGCAAACTGAAAGCAGTCTAAAGGCAGACTGGGAAGAAAGTTAGATAACCTCACCCCCGGACTTGTCCAAGCAGAAAATAAATCCTTTTTTCCATTACAATTTTTTTTCTAATTTCTTTTGAAATACAGGGTAACTGAAGAAGCATGTTTATGGACCTAAGTGGGTATTAGCCAGAAGGTAAAATATCGTTCCACTTATATGATGTATCTACTCTTATCAAATTCACAGTAGGGAGTTAGTGTTTAGTTGGTACAGGGTTTACTAGGGAAAAATCAAAGTTCCGGAGATTGCCAATCATAACAGTTGCATGACATTGTGCATGTACAAGGTCCCCTCCTGTGTGAAGTTTCACTTCACCTATTATAGCACAAGAATAATGAATGAAATAAAAAATAGCAACTTTATTACAGGATATTGTTGTAACTATTTTATTGTTTGTAGCTAACCTAACCTACTATCTAAGTGTGTCTCATTTATAACTTAAAATATGGTAGCTTTTCGTGTACAAGGAAAATCATAGTGCTCAGTGTCTCTAATAGCAGGCATCTTGAACTTCACCTTCAACCCATGGAAAAGAGAAGTCTTCTGAACTTAATGCCAAGAACCATACATATAAAACAGTTAAAATGTTAAATCTAAAATATAAAACCACAATACACGAGTGTGAGAAGCTCTAAAATGGCTGGGGAAGAACTGTGCGAACAACTGCAGATGCTGAGGGTTTCCATCTCAAGACAAATGTCACTTAACTGACAGCAGCTTCATTTATGACTGAGATTGAAAGTTTCTTGCTGATGTTTAAAACCTTTAGATTGCTTTGTATGTGAGCACTGCATCTATATCACTGCTGTCTCTCCCTGTTCCCCTTATCTCCTTCCCTCTCATGACTTCCACTCCCTTCCAAATTCCTTACCTTTTCTTTTTTATTGTTTGCACACACACACACACACACACACATGCACACACATATACACACACATATATGCATACACAGCCACTGAATAGACTTGTGCATGTATCTAGCACTAACCTGGGGATTCGAGAACCTATATAGGAAGTGGTCCCTGGTCCCTGGATAAAACTGATTCTTCTTCTCTCAGCAGCCATTGAATGCCTGTTTTTTTTTTTTTCATCTATGAGTGGGACCCATTTCCTCTGTACATGTTGGCATGTAAACTGATGTTGTCATATGCTGATCTTGTTCACCAAATGATATTGTTGATATTTTATGGCTGCATTTTCCTGGTCATGTCTAAGCATACTATCTAGTAGCAGGCATCCTGGTCTTCTGGCTCTTCAAAGCTTTCTGTTCCCTCTTCTGTGATTTTCCCTGAGCCTCAAAGTAAGGGCTGTGTTGCAGAGTCACTATTTCTTTATATTATTAAAAGTTGAGGATCTCTGAAATAGTCTCCATCGGTTGGCAAAACAGACTTCTTTAGTGCAGAAAGAGAGGGAGAGAGAGAGAGCGCTACATTTATCTGTGGCTCTAAGAGTAACTAGAGTACAATTAGAAATTAAACTGGTTTAGGAAAGTGGCAGCTATAGGTTCTCCGATAGGGCCCATGAATCCCTCCAACCATGGTTAGCTGACTAATTCTCTCCTATTCAGTAGACCATAAGTTCAATTAAAAAGCTGGTGGTTGACCCCAAGATAAAATTGCCATCATTGCAGCCTTGGGGATTTCACGGAGGTCCGGTCCTTGTCCTGGTTTACAGGGTTTCTGGGTAGGACTATTCATAGCTTACATGCGGCTTATAGAGCACTTTTAAGATATTTTAAGAGCTAGTTCTCAGGGAGGAGGCTTTCAGGTCAGCTCCATCTCAATTTCTACAAATTCTGTGCCTGAGTGTGTGGTGTCTTCAGCAATAGAATCTCATGTTCAAGTTCTAGAAGGCAATTAAAGGCAAGGGCTATATTCCATACTGTCGAAGGAATCTCGCGTATCCCCCTGACCAATAACTTGAGGGGAGGTTTCTCATCCCTGCCACTGAATTTTGTGTTAGATAGCATATGATTGTTGGGGGTGAGGAAGCACCCTTACCGCATGTACCATAACTTATGTGTGTTTGTGTGTGTACATATATAGTTATACATATATTTATTAAATGGTTATTTTAAGTATGTTCATAAGATAATGTTTTCCTGTGACTTTTTCAAACATTCTTAGTAGTATTTATCTTTTCTCCCTTCCTTTCCCCCCGTATTACCTTCCTGCCCCCCTGAATTCTCCACATATTACATGGCTGTTCATCTTTCCAGGGTCGCTACACGGGCCCAGAAGTTCTCATCTGTAGCTGGTGGATTAACTAGTTGCCCACCTAAAACCCTTTCTTCTCGGGTTCAACACAATGTGTCCTTCATTCTCGGTGTTGTCTGCCATTTAGAGACGTTTTACATCGTCACAATGTCTATGAGCTGTACCTGTTTGAACACACCACTTACTTGTCACTAATATTAATTAAAGTTTCTAGGATTTATACAAAAAAATTATTTAAAATCAAAAATCAAGAGTTTTATTTTTCAGATATGTTTTTACTGATAATTTAAAATCTATACTTAAGAGTTTAGGGTTTCGCTCAGTGGTAGATTGCTTGCATAACATGATCAGTCCTCAGTACTGCAAATAAAACACAAAAGGAAGACCACTTATTTTTGAATTGTTCTCAGGGTTTGCTAGTGAAGCATTGTGAACTTACTGAACAGACTCAATCAGTTGAGCACTGTGTGTGCCAGTTATTAATGTGTGTGTATTCGTCAGAAATGTCTACACTCGTTTTAGAAATATCAGTATTCTCCCAGAGATGAAAGCGTTGCAGGAAAACAACAAAAGAATACAATCTCTATCAAATTAATAAACACCTTAACTGGCTGGATTCCTTTTTCTGAGACTTTTTTTTTAATACAGTGTAACAGTATATCGTAATTTTCAGTCTGGTACTACCCCCATAACATCATTTATCACACATCATATCAGACACCAGTGATGTAAAAGAAACATTTGTGTCTAGCGTTGACCTCTTGGAGCTCCATTAGAAGTTCATTTCTACACCTTGGTTCAGCAGAGATAGTTTGAATATGCGGACCTCTCCTGTTTTCCTCAAGTGACCAATAGCTTTCAATCATCACACAGTTTCTAAGTTCACACACAAGACAGCAGTGCCCTCATCCCAACCACATCCACACATGGCTTCTTACGCCTAAGGGAAACTCTGATTTTCAGCCTGAGTACAATGCTCTGGTGTCTGGCCCCTTGGAGGATTCCCTTTACCTTTGGACCCCACTAGAGGTTGGAAATGAGTGTCTGAAACTGAGGACAGATTCCTGACCATCTTGAATTTGCTCAGCAATGCAGGTTTCAAACAGAACATCGCTAGAGAGTTTCAAGTGTCTTTCTTAAAGGTTTCCAGGAGTGGATGGCTGCGTTCCCTTATGGAGCTCTTTAGGAAACTCCCAGAGCCTAGCCCTCACAGGTTCATTTGCTCTAGAAAGAGCTAGAAGGTAGTTTAAGGTGCTATACACTGGCTCTGCTACTTTCTTGATTCTAGAGTTTTTCTAGAACTTTTTCAACCTGTGTAAAGTTAAAGTCACATGCCCTCCCAAGCACACAGCATCTCACTTCTTTAACATAAAAGCAAATGAAGAGAGTCTTTGAATTTAGTGCGAGTGTGCGGGAGCACAGGCAGCATTCACGAGATGCTTGGGATCTAGTTCTAAAGATTCAGGGACTGAATGAGGAGCAGACACCCCAGAAAGGGATTCTCTTCCAGATTTCTCTTGAGGAGTGTGGAGGGAACCTTGTGGTGGAAGCAGGAAGGAGGCACTAGGTAGGAAGGAGACCTGGCCCTGAAGTCATGGGTACTCCAGCATTCGGTTCTTACTTACAATGCTTGCAACTTTTGGTTAAGGTGTAGGTCAACTTCTGCAGTTTCTTTCGGTTCATGGCGGGAGTTCATATAATGAGGTCTCAGTGTCATCTGGAGCCTAGAGCCAGGTCCCTCATGAGCTCCAGGCTGAGGCAGCCTAGTGCAGACTTCTTGGCTCTGAGCATTTGCGTCCCTAACAGTGTGGCCATGGCAACGCCTTAGAGGGCCACCAATTGGCTCCTGGGGGCGGGCGCACGACACATAAATGAGGCTCTTGCACACAGAGGAGCCATGGCAACGGCTGGGCCTGTGGCCGATTGGCTCCTGCGCTGGAGACTGACTAGTCAGGCCCAGAAAGGCCTGTGACTGCTCAGCCCCGCCCGCGCTCCCCCCCCCCCCCCCCCCCCCCCCCCCCCCCCCCGCAGTCCAAGTTGCAGAGTTCCAACCTGGCGCTGGCGCTTTGCATACTGCGTTGACTGCCAGGTTGGGGTTTTTAATTTCCACTTGTCACTCTCTTTTCGGTTCACAGCGCCTCAGGACTGCAACGTAAATAATCAGAAGTCTAAGAGTAAGGTGTGCACATTATGTAGGAGACATTTTGGGTAATGAGCACAGGAAGAATTGAGGGTCCTCCAGGTGCTCTGGAGTGCTAGAGGGAAATAGGTGTGTCATTCCAACAATTGTCAGGTGGCTTTTTGCTTGAGTGTGAGGAGCTTTTTCTTCAGGACTAATTCACCACTAAAAGTAAGTTTGAACAATTAGGCTTGAACTGTGTTGCTGAGAAAGTAGACCTCCGGAACCCGCCCCCTCCCCCCTTCTGTGTCACTCTTTGGAGGAGGAGGCTGTCGGTCAAACTTGCAAAATGCCACTGCCAAATTGTAGTTTGTTAATTAAAGTTACATCCTCTTATATGGAGATAGGTTCCCACTTAAGTGTGGGCTATAACCCAAGCTTGCCTTTTAAATATATATCCCACTAAAATTGATTGTGGCTCTGTTTTTTTTTTTAAAAAAAGAATCATTATATATCTGTAGTACTGCAGTACTTTCTGCTTTACTCAATAACTGATGGGATGCTCTGTTTGATTTTAGACCCAAATGAATGGGCTAGCTCAGCATGAACCTTCGGAGAGCAACGGCTGGGAGATCACAGTCGTTTATTGAAAACATAATGTCCTTTCCAAACTGAAAATAGAAAAATACTGCCAAGAATAAGGAACAACCCACAATGAAATAGTTCCAGTGTTGAAGTGCCTGGTTTTCTTTTACAGTTTTATTTGTAGAAATAATTACAATGCTGTTTGAAACCAGAACCAAGAACCCATGGTAACCCCAGGGACTGTGCCTCCCTAAAAAAACGTCGTTTGAGAACTGTTAACCAATATGAGATGAGCACCAAAGCTGGGAAACTCTGCGACAGCAGAAGCACACGAGAAGGGCTGGATATACTGTGACCTTTCTTCCCATAAAACCGTACAATCTTTCTCTACATTTCGGAGCTGAAGTTGTGAA
The DNA here is from genome assembly GCA_004026605.1 of Ondatra zibethicus. Lineage (NCBI taxonomy): Eukaryota > Metazoa > Chordata > Mammalia > Rodentia > Cricetidae > Ondatra > Ondatra zibethicus. The sequence goes on along the minus strand of PVIU01005517.1, from coordinate 82,966 downwards.
AGCAAGGTAGTGGGTGTGGCTGTCAGTAGTTAATGGCATAATCCACAGGCATCTGAGGTGTCTTAGGGAGCAACTTCCACTGATGGTGAACACATTACGGAGTGTGCCTGGGCATCATGGAAGAGAGTACACATTGGATGCCTTTTGGAGGCACATATAGATGAGATAATCACTTATTTCAACCGGACCATTATGGCCATTTTCCCTTAAAGTGAAAAAAAAATGTAGGATCAATACTGGGGCCTGTTGAGATTAAAAATAGGTAAGTTCTTACAGCAGACAAACATCTTTTAACTATTGAGCAGCATTTGGAAGAATCTGCCTCTGCTTCCTAAAATCCTATTGGGTTAAAAACATCTGCATCATCTGTGTGCAACTTGTTTTCCTGAGTTGTGAAGACAATCAGCAAGTCCTTGTCAAGGGAAGCATATTTATTTGAGGCATGGTTTGTCAACACACGAGTATAATTCAAAGCACCCATTACATTTTGTGAAAAAAATAAAATCTATACCTTTTACAACACATTGCAGGCCTGTAATCATATTTAAGACAAGATCAAAATTTCTATTTGTAACTTTTAGTTGCTTATGATGAACAGACTCAGAGCTGCCTTCCCCTGGGGCTTTGTAAGAGTAAGTCAATTAAGTGTGAATGCTTAACTTAGATCAAGTCAGATGATAATACAGCAAAAGATTGTGTCTCATTTGTGTTGGACACCAATTTTACTGTGCATGAAATGATTATAAAACTCTCTAAAATTCAAGAAACCTTGAGATGGATACTTTCTTAAATAAAAAGTATATTTAAGTGATTATTAATGCTATCTTGTTTCCTTTAATTTGGAGTTACCTTGACTTACTATTCTTTGGAATGTTGCCATGATAAATAGCTTGGACCTTGATTTGATAGAAGTGTTTTTCTTAACATGGACCTTTTACGATGAAGACACTTGAAAGCTCTTTGGGACATGACACCGTCAGTAATGTAGTAGGATACAAGATCATCTCAAAAAAATTAGTAACTCTCCTTTACACAGATTATAAATACGCTGAGAAAGAAATCAGAGAAACATTATCCTTCACAATAGCAAAAAATAACATAAAATATCTCTGAATAACTCTAACCAAACAACTGGAAGACCTGTATGGCAAGAACTTTAAGTCTTTGAAGAAAAAAATTAAAGAAGACACTAAAAAATGGCAAGATCTCCCATGATCTTGGGTAGGTAGAATTAACATAGTAAAAATGGCAATCTTACCAAAAGCAATCTATAGACTCAATGCAAAGCCCAGCAAAATCCCAGCAAAATTCATCACAGACCATGAAAGAACAATACGCAACTTCATATGAAAAGTAAAAAAAACACAGGATAGCCAAGACAATTCTGTACAATAAAGGAACTTCTGGAGACATCACAATCCCTGACTTCAAACTCTACTATATTATGTAGCTACAGTACTGAAAACAGCCTGGTATTGGCATAAAAACAGACAGGAGGACCAATGGAACCAAATCGAAGACCCAGATATCAATCCACACACCTATGAACACCTGATTTTTGACAAAATAGCAAAACAATATAAAATGGAAAAAGGAAAGCATATTCAGCAAATGATGCTGGTATAACTTGATATCAGCATGTAGAAGAATGAAAATGGACCCATATCTATCCCCATGCACAAAACTCAAGTCCAAATGGATCAAAGACCTCAACATAAAGCCAGCCACACTGAACCTTATAGAAGAGAAAGTGGGAAGTACACTTGAATGTATTGGCACAGGGAACCACTTCCTAAATAGAACCCCAGCAGCATAGACACTGAGAGAAACAATTAATAAATGGGACCTCCTGAACTGAGAAGCTTTGTAAAGCAAAGGACACAGTCAACAGTACAAAACGGCAACCTGCAGATTGGGAAAAGATCTTTACCAACCCCACATTGGACAGAGGGCTGATCTCCAAAATATACAAAGAACTCAAGAAATTGGTCATCAAAAGAACAAATAATCAAATAAAAAATGGGGAACAGACCTAAACAGAGAACTCTCAACAGAGGAATCTAAAATGACTGAAAGATACTTAAGTAAATGCTCAATATCCTTAGTCATCAGAGAACTGCAAATCAAAACAACTCTGAGATTCCATCTTATACCTGTAAGAATGGCCTAGATCAAAAACACTGATGACAACTTATGCTGGAGAGGATGTGGGGTAAACAGATCACTCCTCCATTGCTGGTGGGAATGCAAGCTGGTACAGCCCCTTTGTAAATCAGTATGGCAATTTCTCAGAAAATTAGAAAACAACCTTCCTCAAGACCCAGCAATATCATTTTTGGGTATATACCCAAAGGCTGCTCAATCATACCACAAGGACATGTGCTCAACTATGTTCATAGAAGTATTATTTGTCATAGCCAGAACCTGGAAATAACGTAAATGCCCCTTGAATGAAGAATGGATGAAGAAAATGCGGTACATTTACACAATGAAGTACTACACAACAGAAAAAAATAACGACATCTTGAATTTTTCAGGGAAATGGATGTATCTAGAAAACATTATATTAGGTAAGGCAATCCCTATCTAGAAACACAAATATAATATGTACTCACTCATAAGTGACTTTTAGACATAAAACAAAGAAAACCCAGCCTACATTTCACAATCCCAGAGAGCCTAGATAGCAAAGAGGACCCTAAGAGAGGCATACATGGATCTAATCTACATGGGAAGTAGAAAAAAATAAGATCTCCTGAGTAAATTGGGAGTGTGGGGATCATGAGAGAGGGCAGAGGGGGAAGGGAGAGGGAGGGAGGGGACGGGAGAAAATTATACAGCTTAATAAAAACAATTTTAAAAAAGAAATATGTTCTTCCTGAGTACTATAGTTTGGGTATAGTATGTGTCCTATAGGCCCACATATATAGGCCCTGGCCCCTATCTTAGAGCAACTGGGACATATAGAACTTTAGATAGTGTGGTTGAGTGGGACATTTTGTATAACTGGGCATTCCCTTGAAGAGGGTAGAGATTCATCAGCCCCCTGCCCACCTATTTTTCTTTCCTATCACGATGAGCAGATTTGCTGTACCACAGGCTCCTGCCATGCTCTACTACCCCCACCAAAGGCCCAGAAGCAATGTGACCGACTAGTTATAAACCACAACTACTCAATTATTTTTCTTTATAAACTGATTATCTACGATACTTGTTTTAATGACAGAAAGCTAATGTATTGAGAAACAAATGATCTTAATTTTTACAAAAGGTATGTAAATGTTCAGTCTCACAGCTCTGGTTAAGTGAACATTTGAATACGACCTTAACACACTGTGAATCAGTGTCCTTTGCTTTTTTTTTTCAATTATATTGTATTTGAACATATAACTGTCTTCAGCTGCACTGAATTATTTGAAGTGAAATCATGTCAAACAATGCAATAACCAAGCAGAGCCTAGGAAACTGACATCACGTGACAGGTCGAAGTTGGGTTTGAACATGAAGATGATTGGTTTCCTAGAATTAACAGTTCAGACTTGAAACACAGAACTTCCATTTTCTCTTACATTCCAGGCCAAATTCCCATCTAACCATGTAGTTTCGCTACATTTGAAGAATCAGAATCAACCCTTTCTTTTAAAAGTGTCCAATTTTACAGGCCACATGGTTGAGAAGGAAACACATGTATTTTCCTTCTTCTTCATCAACCCTGGTGAAATAAATTCTTGAAGAGGTCAAGGCTTCAGCTTTGAAAATAAAAGAGTTGGTTATGAAAATCATGTTCAAAAAGTGTATAACTTACTCCGTGCCAACAGAACTTCAACACTGATGTGTCTTTGGAGTCCCCCAAGCAGTACCAATAAATCCAGGAATGTGGATCTGTGAAATAAGTTATGACTCATTGTGACTTACAGGGCATGGTTAGTAAGATAAGGGCTAGAGATGTGGTTTGGAATCACATAGTCATTGAATGGTTCATTTCTGTAGGTGGTATTTCAGCAATAGAGAAGCTGACTATGGAGACAGAGAAGTGTGTGGGACTAGCTTTAGGATTTGCTGTGGGATTAGCAGTTACCCAGAACATTAGAAGACAGTAGACATAGTGATTTCATTTGTTGTCTGTCTACTTGAGAGCTGTCAATAGCTCATCATTAATAAAGTCTCTGAATCTGGATTCAACCGGCAGCATCTAACTGGAGTCTCATACTTTAAAGACCTTAAAATTTTGTTTCTGTCGACTTAGACAGCAATGCATTTAAATAAAAGCCCAGACTAGCTTGCAGACGGCTTCATGCTTAACCCATCAGTGGTTCTTATTCTCTATGTAAAGTTTTAATTTTTATTTTAAAGATTATTTTATTATTTTAAAATTTTATGTATATACGCCTGTATATGAGTATATGCACATGGCCTGGACCAGAGTCATCTGATTCCCCTGGAGCTAAAGTTGCAGACAGCTGTTAGTCAGTCACACATTAAGGGGAAGTCTTCTGAGAAGCGTTTCCTCAGGGTCAGCACGAAGATCTGCGATCCAGAAGGGGTCAAGGTTGTGTCTTAAGCTGGTAGCCAAGATGGTAGTGTGTGTGAGTCTCCCCTGTGTTACTGGTTTTGGCAGCATGAGAATGACAGTCTTATAGGGCACATGGAAAGAAGCTGATGTTTGACACAGAGTCCAGGAGAGGCCATTGTTGAAGGCATAGCCTCAGTTGGGGTAAAAAAAAAATCTAGGAGTGAAAAAGTCATAAAGAGAGACTGAAGCATGCTACCATCTGGGGTTGGAGTCCCGGATGTCACTGGGGAATGTGCAGCCTAGCTGCAGTGGAAACCCCAGTGTGGAGACCCCAGTATACTGGCAAAGGCAGGGACATGTAATGTCTGTGACAGATCATGGCAGGTATGAATCAGAGTGAGCCTGAGGCTATGAGACAGTCTCTGTGTCCTGCAGATGGTAGATCTGGGGAGATGGAGCTGCCCAAGGCCTTGGAGCCCAGAAGACTAGGAGTGAATTCCAGCTGCAGGAAATTGGGCTGCAGGATTTGATTTAGCCAGTTGGAAGTTGGTTTTGCTTTGATTTGATCATGACTGTGCCTGGTTCTTCTTGCTAGAAGAAGAAAGCAACTAGTTTTTGATTTACAAAAACCCATAACTGAGAAACTTTGGACGTTTAAAGAGAACATGAACTTTTAAGGTCTTGAAATTTAAAAGAAAAAATTGGTGAAATTTTTAAAGTTATTTTTTATATTGTAATATTAACATATGATGTTGGTGACAAACAAGAAAGGGAAGGTAGTAGTTTAGTAATGTGTTCATGAGTCAAGTTGGCAAGGGGTCAGTGGTATTGGTTAGTTTTGTCAGCTTGATACAAACTAGAGTCATCTGGAAAAAGAGAACCTTAACTGAGAGGTTGCCTGCTTCAGATTACCTGTATGCAAGTGTGGGGGGCATGTTTTCATCAATGATTGATGCGAGAGCACCAAGCCTACAGTGGGCAGTGCCAGCTCTGGCAAGCATATGGAAGCAAGCTGAGCAAGTCATAGAAATCAAACCAGTAAACAGTGTCCTGCCATCATTGCTGCTTTAGTTTCTGTCCCCAGATTCCTGCCTTGAGTTCCTGCCCTGACTTTCCTTCATGAGGGATGATAATCTATAAATTTAAAGCTGAAAGTTAAAATAAACCCTTTCTTCTCCAACTTGCTTCTGGTAAGTGTGCTATCACATCAGTAGAACGCAAACTGAGACCATATCAGAAGATGTAAAGCCCTCCCATTCTCGTTAGGATTCATTTTTTTAAAATGGCCATCCTGCCAAAAGCAATTTACAGATTCAAAGCCTATCAAAATTCCAATGCAGTTCTTCAAAGAAATTGAAAAACAAATCATACGAAGGAACAAGACACAGTATAGTCAAAACAATCCCGAATAACAACTCTGCTAAAAGTATCCCCATCACTTATTAGAAGTTGGAGTGCAGAGTCACAGCAACAAAAAAGCAGTCTGTTATTGACTTTAAAAACAGACAGACTGATCAGTGGAGTAAAACTGAGGACCAGCATACAAGTCCAGGCCCCTATACTCATGTAAAGATTTTAGGAACAGGCCACACATATTCACAGGAGAAAAGTAAATGGTGTTGGTGAAACAGGATAAGTGCATGTAAAAGGATGAAACTACATTCTTATCTCTCATCCTTCACTAAACTAAAACTTGAAATGGAACAGTACCTCAACATAAGACATGATAACCCTGAATCTCGTAGAAGACAAACAACTCTGAACCCTATCAGTTGCAGCAATTATTAATCAACAGTGATTAGCCAGGAAAGAGATGCCCACAATGCTATAGTACCATTCATGTTATGGGAATTAGCATCCAGGCAACCTTGGCCCTGCTCCTTAAGAACTTCGCACTGTGCATCATCCCTCTGTGCATGGCAGACAGTACCCTGTCCCTTTAAGAGACAAGCCCTGCCTATTCCTGCTCTCTTCCTTTCTGGCATTTTCTCCTAGAAGTCAGCTTTCTGTCTCTATCTCGCTCTCTTCTTTCTCTTCTCCTCTCTCTGCATCTCTCTTTCTCTCTCTCTCTCTCTCTCTCATTCTCCCATCCCTTCCGCATTCCCTTTATCTCAGTAAACTCCACACTCAAACTCTGTCAGTATAGCATATTTGTCTCCCTTACCCACCTAGGTCCAAACTCGTGCCATAGTCATAACAATGGGACGAATCAAACTCTTTCTGAATGTATTTAAAGCCCACTCTACCAGACAGTGCACATGTTATGTATATACTGTTGGCTGGGCCAAAAAATCATGGCTGGTTAAGGCCATAGACCCTAGGGGAAAAACCTATGTTATTCTGCTAAATTTGACATAGTATTAGACTGTCTCTTAAGTCCTTATGCTTATACCCATAAGTTAGTGGTACAAACCTCATCAGAGAAACTTATTTTGAAGTAGATGGCTATTAATAGGGATGCACAATTGGTCAATATACAGAGAACATGAGACTATGAAGTGCTCAGCTCTAAATGGTACATCTGTATCAGACTCCTCCTCAAGGCTCAGAAATCACAGAAAAATGGGGAAAAAAAGACTACAGTAGCCAGAGTGAGTAGGTGTCTCTAAGTGAAACAGTATTGCCCCTGACAACCTGTCAGACTCATGAGATCATAGTGTCTTGACTGCTTGCTTAAGACCTGCACAAGACAAAGCCAGCCAAAATATCAGCATGAGACTCACAAAGTTCCGTTCCTATCCCAGGAGCTATTGGGGATTAGTGTCTGCTGGGAGAGAGAGAGTAAGCTTTCACCCAGTACCCCAGGGGATGGTCATTGGCCCCTGCTCATACAGGCAACACTAAAGGGCTCAGTGGGGTTTAAAGGAAAAAAAAAGCATGAAGTTGAACTGAGTGAGTAGTGGGAGGGAGAGGAGAGGAATTGAAAGAAGAGGTGGGTAGTTTTGATTAGAAATTTAGAGGTGTATATGGAGTTCTCAAACAATAAAAAAATAAAAATTAGAAGCTTCATTTTATAATAACTAATGAAGTCATTCTTTACTGAAATTAAAATTCGCTCATTTTCGTATTTTCTTTTTATGAGTAAGTTGCTAGCTGATGGACACCAATAGACACTACACAGTCCTTGAAGATTCCAAGGACAGAAGGGCAGGGCTACAGGACAACCATTCCTTATTCTAGACTTCTCAGAACACCACCAGCCCCTAGCTTAGCATTGCCAGGCTTATAAAAACAAGTTTGAAGCAATTTGCAGGTTTTGTGTTAATGAAGTTGCTAATAAGTTGTTAGTGTGAGTCTCTGAGGAGAGACTGCATACTCTGTGGTGGAAGTGGCCAATCCAGTTTAGTGTGGAGAGTGTGAATTATTTCAGTGTAGACAGTGGGTTGGACATGGTAGTCCTTCCCATTTCTGTTGATTTCCTGAGTCACCTTTTGGGCAGAATAATTTGGACACACTTGCTATTCCATTTTTACTACACTTGCTGATCTCTAAGCATGCTTGACTGACCTGTGTGAGCCTACTAATTAAATATATTGCTTGCATTTATTTTTATCACCACATGAAGAAAGTCTCACTTAATAGTGGAAGTGTCATCTCTGTGATATGATATACAATGCCCTATACTCACCTTTCCTGTTTCCTTCAAGCACAAGAGGTATGCCTGTGTCAGCGCTGTCTGCTCTCAAAACAGTGTATTCTGGGAGACTGGAGCTGATAAATGAAGTGGACAAAAGTCTCCTGCAATATCCAACTTTATTTAGATCCTCAGACAATTTATACTCTCAGGGTTAAAAAGGGTCACTGGTGTAAAGTTCTCAGGAGTTCAAGCTATATACACTCACAAGAACAAGTTGCACATGGCAAAAACATGGGTTTTTTTTGTAGAGGAATAGTGGAATAATAACAGCAAGCAATGAACAGTAATGTGCAGTAAATGCACTCCTGTCTGCTACACCTGGGAGGAGCACAAAAACACATTCCAAGAACAATTCTGTGTTTTGAAGAAATTGACATCACGAGGCTCTTGTGTGCTTGGTGTTTTCTCAGAATTCTCCTTGTTTGACTCCATTCCTGGATGGCATTTCAATATGACTACAGTACCAGAAAGGACTTAGTTGTTTGTTTGAGGCCTCACCATGTTGGTTAAGAGACCGTTACCATTGCCTGCTGAATTCGAGCCCATCTCATGGTGCTTCCTGAAGAGATCTTGGGATTATTCCAGGAAAAGAGGCTGATGAGGAGAAGAGTGGATTGAGAGCCCACACACCAGCCAGTCAGTTTGTGGACTTCAGTCACGAATTGTGTTTGTGCAGACTATGCTCTCTGTGTTGTGCCAATGTCCTATGCTCTGTGGGTCTGCATTCTTTATCACTGCTGCTCATGTACCACGCCAGATGACCCATCATGCATTTTAGTGAAGCCCAAGGAACATCAGAGAAGCAGTATATCTTTTAGCTCTCCTTATTATTATTAATTTCAATGATAGTTGTTCTGGTATACGTTTCATAGCAGTAATTCCTGTGAAAGTCATCTGTGAGGAATAATGGCAAAATAGCTTTCTAGCATTCAAAATCTCATTTTAGGAATGTTATGGTAATGTAGCTGGGTATACAGTATTGTAAGAGGCGAGCGAGTTGCGTCCTGCTGCCTGGCTAGCTTAACCCCCGAAATAATCACACAGAAATTGTATTAATTAAATTACTACCTGACCCATTATATCTAGCCTCTTCTTGGCCAACTCTCACATCCTGATCTAACCCATTTCTACCAATCTGTGTAACACCATGAGGTTGTGGCTTACCAGGAAAGATTCTAACCAGCATCAGTCTCAAGCAGGAGCTTCATGGCATCTGCCACTCTGCTCTTCTTCCCAGAATTCAGTTCTGTCTTCTCCGCCTAACAAAGTTCTGCCCTATCAACTAGGCCAAGGCAGTTTCTTTAATAACCAATGAAAGTAACACAAATACAGAAGGACCTCCTACACCAATACAGCTACCCAGATAGACCCCAGTCTGGCCTGGACAGTAGGGATAGCAAAGAAATCAGGAGGAGTTTGTGCCATCCCATTCTGCGACATAAGCTATCCAGTCATGTCCTTTTCCTCCTTCCCAGGAGTCAAGAAAAAGGGATTTCCTGGCACCTATGCTCACCTTGTAGGATATATTGGAAGACTAGGATGGAAAATAAGGTTTGTGTGTTCTGTGATCAGAGCTATCTGCTAATCTGGAAAGTGTGCCTTATATCCCAGAGAAAGACTTACCTGATTGCTTTGAGTCTCTTTGTTGTAACAGTCAATATTTCTTAAGCTAATACAGTTTAATGTAGGAGTCTATGTCCTTGATAGCATACCAATAGTAACTAACCCTGTAGATGGATATGGGATAGAGAATAAACAAAGTTAGCATATCAGTTGTGTTAGACAACAAGTGTCAAAGAGCACAGCAGTAAGGAAAAGAGTTAGGGGAAGCCTTCCTGGAAGACAACCTCTCCAGCACAAACCTCAACACACAGAGAACTAACCATGCAAAAGAAATCTTGGCAGAAATCAGTAGAGGAAACAGAGGATTTGGGACCAATCCCTAAGTTAGACCTAGGCACAGCATGCTTGAGAAAGCATGAGGAGGCTCCCATATCTGAAGCAAAATTCTGAAAATACCTTGATTCTACAAAACACATTATTCTGAAACTTAGTGGCCTAAATCCACACTCCATTAATAGCATTCAGTTCTATGGGTAGTGTTCTAGATTCCTCTTGTGTACAGTCTGTTGATCTTGGAATTTCAGGTGGCCATACAGGATGGAGATGGGCCCAGTTATATTTGTAAAGGGTTTGTACTGTCTTTGTACAGGCTTTCATCTTCATCTTCAGGGAAACTTCGTTTACCTCATAACAGAAAGAGCCTGAATGGACGCTGCAGCTCCTTGAAGCCATGTTATCAGTGACTGGGTCACAAGGGAGACCCAGATGCAAGGGATGGGAAAGAGGTGCCAAGATGGGAAAAGTAGCTACTTTGGCTGGGCTTTACTATCTATGTGGGCTGCTTTCTGCAAGAGTCAAAAAGGTTGATGTGGTTGGAAACAACTTGGGCTGAACATGGAGATATTGTGGGCCCTGCTGTGTCTGTGCTTAAGCTTTAGTTACTTACTTTTGGAACTCAACAAAAGCAGGAGATGTGAAAATGAAAAGGGTGCTTCAACTGGTAAAGGAAGATGGAGGCAATACAGAAGGACAAATAGGGACAAATAACATCAAACTTGTTTGCTAAAGCCTCAAGGAGTTTATACGTATCTAAATTATCACTATATATACATATATGTGTAAATGAGCATATGTATTTAAGATATTACACACACATACACACATTAGATGAAGTTTTGACAATAGAGTAGACAACACTCCCAACAAGAACTTTAGACATGAAAACCCTAGTACCAGACATGCAAAACCCTCTTTAGAATAGTTGGCCAGGTTAGTCTACATGTCTACCCAAAACAATATAGAACACTGCTATTCCTATTGGTTGTACCTCAAAGGTTAAAGGTGAGACCCTATGGCTAAAGACACTGCACACTAAGGTCACAGGACTCGGATTGCTCAAGCTGAATCTATCCCAGAAGCCTCCTTCCTGTAGTCTAGTTTCCATGGTACCAGGAAATACTGCACAAGCTGCTAAAAGAGAGAAGCAATTAATAGTCCTAATCAGCTGGGCATCTCTGATCCACAGCAATGATCAGTATAGTAAATTTTCCATAAAGGTGTGTAGCATGATGGGCCGCTTGTTGGGGTTTATGTCCCACCCATTCCCCCCAGTTGTTCAGTCCCAGAGAAAATCACACAGAGAGTCTACATTAGGTTATAAACTGATTGGCCCATTAGCTCAGGCTTCTTATTAGCTCTTGTAGCTTATATTAACCCATTATTCTTATCTATGTTAGCCACATGGCTCAGTACCTTTTTCAGCGGGGCAGGTCACATCCTGCTTCTTCAGTGGTCTGGGCAGGAGTGCCGAGAGAGCTTCCTGTTTCCCAGAATTCTCCTATTCTCCTTGCTTGGCCTATACTTCCTGTCTGGTTGTCCCTATACATCCTGGCTAATGGCCAATCAGCATTTATTTAAATCATGATTGACAGAATACAGACAATTCTCCCGCACCAAAGATGCAATAAGTGGCACTCATATACTTAGGGTAACTAACAGCTATTTAGTTGGACTTAAGGCCAACTCGGCAGGAGGGAAATCATATCTTGAAATCTAGCCAACTTCCTAGAGCTAGTGAGGTCACAGAAAACTTCCTGTTTCTCTGGTTCTTATAATCTTTCAGCCCCATCTTTCATAATAATTCCTGAATCTTAGAGGCAGGTGTTGTGTTGTTCGTATATCAGATGGGATTGGGTACCACACAATCTCTTGTTCTCTGTTCTGTTGTCTGTAATAGTCTCCAACTGTTTAATCAAGAAATTTCTTTGATGAAGGGTGAGTGCTACTCTTATCTGTGGATAGATGGGCAAATATTTAGAAAGTACTTAGGAATTATGCTGGTTTAGTCAAGTGTTGCCTGTGGATTCTCCTCCAAAATCTACAACTTCATTAGCCCCAAGAGCTGTTTAGGTATCTAGTATCAGGCACGGTTTCCCTCTTGTTGAGTAGACCTTAAGTCCAATGAGAAGTCATTAGTTACCACTAAGATAAGCATGCCACTCCTGTACACTTTAAGCTTATGCCATGCTGGTTGTTGTTATGGTGCATAGTCATCAAAGCTGGGTAGGACGCTTGGTTGATTCCCTCCTATGGAAGCTTGCAAGGTTGCTTCTTGTACCATGGAAGCTAGTTTTCAGGGAGGAGGATTTCAGGTCAGATTTAGTCTGAATGCCCTGAGATCTGTGTCCAAAGTACGTGGTGTCTTCAGCCATAGGCACTTCACTTTTACTTCTGGGTGACCACCAAGGTCAACAGCAATAACTTATAATGTTTTAGAAGTTTCTTGGACAACCAACTACTTGGAGGGGGTCTTTTGGTGTTGGGATTTTTGTTAGATGTTTTATGTTCTTTTGCGGTGGCAAGCATTGCCAGCCAATATGGGTAATTTTCATTTAAGCCATATTTGTATGTGAGATGAGTTATATGTAATTTTAGGTTGAAAGATAATGATTTCTTATGAACTTTTACAGACATTATTACTTTTATTTTATGCTCTTTCTTCTCTATTATCTCCCTCTTTCCCCCAATTAAAGCCCCTTCCAACTTTCCCATTCTTTCAAATCACTTGTACCTACCATTCCTCTCTCTACTGCTCCTCTTCATATGCAAATTGCACTGAGTGAATGTTATATGTGTGACATTGTTGATGCACTGATTAGTCATTTAGCCATGTAGTCCTTGTGATAGCATAGGTTCATAATACAAGTCTTTGAGCTTCACACTTGAAAAATCAAGGCTCAGAGACTGGGAGGTTATATAACCTTCTCAGTGTTACAAACTAGAGAAGGATTGGACTCAAAAACCAGGAGGTTGCTGTCTCCATTCTAAGTTAACTGATGATACTTCCTCTTCATGTTTAACACACCTGTGCCTAGAAGCATGCATGTGTGTGTGTGTGTTGAAAGGCATGCTTTTGCCTCCATAACTCCCCAGACAGTTTCCTGGCTTTCCTAGTCTGGGGTGCCATTTGTATTTTACCATGAAAGCTCCGTTTATCACTTGCCACTTCTTATCTGCCTGCAGTCCCTGGAAAGCTGTTTCCCTTGGAAGATGGATGTGACCAGAGGTTTGGGGGTAAAGAAAGTATTCTATTTCCAAATGTCCCATTGCTGAGTGTTTTTAGCAGACGTGTATACACTGTCATTTGAGAGCTAGGCCTTGTTCAAATCTGGATTCTAGGCTTTTATTTCTTGGCTTAGGTACAGATTTGGCTTCCATCATTATGTGCATTTAGAAAGTAGGCTTTCTCCTGCAAAGAGATGTTCAAGTGCACAGCAGAGTCTTGTCATCTGAAAGCAGCCATGTATTTATGCGTGTGAGACTGCATGAGCATACTTGCTTACTTTATACATTTTATCACTTTTTGTTATGCATTGGATGTGGCCTCACGGTATTAGGGAGTACTTATCTGTCCTTACAAAAGAACTTCTGCTGTCTTTGTTCAAAGTTTGAGAGCATGAGTCCCAGGCATTGTTCAAAGTTGTATTAACTATTTGGGCTACGATCACAAAGGGCCAGCTGGGTTAAACAATAGAAATCTATTTGTTTGCAATCTAAGATGGAAGTGTGGTCCACCCTGATTCCTCTCTCCCGGGTTTGCATATGGCCACCCTCTCACCATCCGTTTCACATGCCCTTTCCTGCTATGTGTCTGTGTCTTCAACTCTGGTAGCAAGGGCATTTTGACAAACCCATTCATATTGAATTAGACACACCTTAGTGATTTGATTTACCCTAACTGTGTCATTAAAAGCTATCTCTAATTATAGTCACTGGATCCTGAATTTTTGGTTCATCTACGAAGTTCTAAGGGACACTGCTCAGCATGCTTGTGCCCTCTGTGAGCTTATGGATGTGCAAGTGGGTGAAGCTCCACCCACAAGGAGAACAGCTGTAGCATTTGCTTGTCTGCTTTGGATTCAGAAGAGTCAGCCAGACCCCAGATGCATGCTTTCGCAGAAGCAGAGGTTTTGCTGCTGTCTAGAAGATGAGGCCAAGCTACAGCAAGGGGCAGCTTTTAAGCTAGAAAGGACCTCCTAAGCTTTGTTGTGCAAGATCTTTCTCTAAACAAGCCAGGCACTTTCACATCACATCCCAGAGACCAGGCCCTGGGAAGGTCTCTTGGTGCATTCCGACAAGTCACATGATCTCAAGTCTTCATAGTTGTTAACATTATTGATGGAGCTTCCTTGCTTTTCACAGGCAATCAGTCCTTACATTTTAATGAAATAAAATCAAAGAATACACTTCAATAGATTCTTTTGTTAAGCATCCATGTGCCCTGAGGGAATGTTTTGGGTTTTTTGTTTGTGTTTTACACTTAATAAAACAAATTAATTTCGATTTAGGAATTGGATTTTCTTTTACCTGGAAATCTCATGTGAACCAAAGCTTGAAGAATTAGCTGCCTTTTCCTCTTCTGTTTTTGTTTCCCACCTCCAGTACACGTTCATGTACATTTCTTACTGGATTAAAAAGCCAGTGAAATCACAGAGGGGAAAAAAGGCAATATAAAAGGGCTCTTTCCAAAACATGCTTAGCAAATGCTTTCTTATTTTAATCTTTCATTTTGATTTATTGATTATTCAAAGTTGGTCCCAGAGATCCATCCCAACAACTCCAGCCTGAGGAGATAAATATCCTTGCTGGCTTTTAGCTGCATTTGGCAATCTATTCATGGCTAGTTTTTACTGCACCCCTAAGGAAATAGGATCACTGTGTATTCTAGGGAAAAAAAACACCCCTTTCAAACCGTCCCTCCTTCTGCGGCCTCCAGAGCACGCCATGTGGGCACTTCAGTGCTTGGGAACAGAGAGGCTTTCTGTGGAGCTGGCGAGCTCATCCCCAGCAGCCGACTTGCTGTCTGTGTGGGGAATTCCTGCTCCTGGCCCAAACCCACAGACCTCCTTGTGAAGGCCACAGCACACACACTCTTTCTTTTGCCTGGATAATGATCTGCCTTGGAGACTCACACAGAAGAGGGAGAGAAGGAAAGGAGAGGGAGAGAGGGAGAAGGATTTCACCTACATTCCTGATTGTAAGAGTTGTTTATTGTGAAGGAAGATTTTTTAAAAAGTGTTCCTATTGGTTCCCAGAAGCATATTTAATAAGGGGAAACAAAACCTTGTGCCCTTTAGCCTGACTTCTTCAGTAGGAGCTGGTTACAGACAGCATCATTATCCCCAAGTAGACAGCTATTCCTCACGCTGCACATTGTCTCCTATCCCCAAAATCCCACTTCAGAGTCTCTGATGACCCACTGGCCAGCGTTCTGGGTAGAAAGGCTTGGCACTTTACATTTAAGTATAGCACAGGCTGCCAGTTCTAGAAACTATACTGGAGCATTAACTTTGGGCAGGACCACAGGCTTCATCTTTATACTGCCTGAGGCTCAATAGTGAGGTCCCTCTGCACTCCAGGTGAATGTTCTGGAAATCCTGACAGGTTATCTGTGGTAACTGGCCACCTACCATGGTGAGAATAGGCTGGAGGCTAGAGGAAGCTTCTGCTTCATATCGTGAGGCAAACAGGAAAGATCGGGGAGTGAGCGGAACCTGCGTCCTCTCTACATTCTCTGCATCCTTGGAGTACCACAGGGAGATTTTGGAAACTAAAGGTTTTTCCAAGTCCTGCCCTAGGAGAGTGTGCTTCGTAAGCATGCTGGGGAAGGGCCCTGGGAATGCATTGCTTATAAGCTCCAGAAGTAACACCGACAGCTGGGAGAAGGGTAATCATTTATTTCAACAAATTCTGTCTTCCTTTGTGGCTCTGAGGAACAGCAGACTGGAAAGAAATAATCTGGAAAAGGAATCCTGTTTAGTACAGAACAGCGCTGTGGGCCCTCTCCCTGTGTGGGATGAACTACTGGTGCCCCTGTAGCACCATCCAGGATAAAACACCAAATAGACACTGGGTTGATCATTTTTCAATGGATCCTTTGTTCGACTAAAGAGGGCCCAGGAGCAGAATACACAAGAAGAGGCTCCTGCAAAGCAAGCTTATACTTTCCACCACAGAGGAGCTGGGGACACTCCTACCTATTCACGACAAGAGGAACCATCGTGTTGGCCATAGGTCTTCAACAATTTATATTTAAAACTTGCTCTTATAGCATCTTGGGAATCTATGTTCCTGTAGGAGGAAGTGGCCGCTTGTTCATCCCGGCTGCCCAGAACCAAAATAACCACACAGAGACTATATTAATTAAATCACCGCTTGGCCCATTAGCTCTAACTTCTTATTGGCTAACTCTTATATAATAATTCAACCCAAAACTCTTGCATATTAATTTAACCCATCTCCATTAATCTGTGTATCACCACGAGGTCATGGCCTACCAGCAAAGTTTCAGCATGTCTGTCTCTGGCGGATCCATGGTGTCTCTCTCTTTGACTCTGCCTTCTTCCTCCCAGCATTCCATTTAGTTTTCCCTACCTAGCTCTGTTCCTCTACAGCTCTGCTATAGGCCCAAAGCAGTTCCTTTATTAACCAATGAAAGCAACACATAGACAGAAGGACCTCCTACACCGTGCTTTATTGTCTACTGAGTACTTTTCCCAATCTGGTCATGTGTGCTTTGGAAATGCAGCTATGTTAGGGGGTGAAGCTTTGTCTTACTCAAAGGAATTTTCTCCTCTGAATAATTGTATAAATTCTTCACTGCTAATATTATAATGTAGAAATGATGTCTGAGGTTTCTGTCCTGCCTGGTTTCCCCACAGTCATTAAGTCCCAAAGAAATCACACAGAAGTCTACATTAGTTAAAAACTGATTGACCCATTAGCTCAGGCTTCTTATTAACTCTTATAACTTATATTAGCCCATTATTCTTGCCTATGTTTGCCACATGGCTCGGTAACTTTTTCAGTGAGGCAGTCACATCTTACTCCTGTAGATGGATCAGGACTGTGTCCTCTTCCCTGAATTCTCTTGTTCTCATTGACCCGCCTATACTTCCTGCCTGGCTACTGGCCAATCAGCGTTTATTTAAAATATAATGGACAGAATATAGACCATTGTCCCACACCAAAGAAAAGTATTACATAGATCAGAAATAAAAGAAATAAGCATATATAGACACATTGCTTTGAGCCTTATGAAGTCATTGGTAGACTGTATGCATTGAATTTTAACTCATTAATTCTATTTTGTTTATGTAACATGTATTTGGGGTATGTGAACTGAATTATTAGGAAAGTATTCTTATTTTTATTTAAGACAACTTGGTTCAATTAGGTGAAGTCATTAATATGTCTCTGTTTGGGATTAGGAGAGTGTTGACCCTCTCCATTTAAGAAGCATATGAGTCAAAAAGTGGAAAAAGAAAAAAAAAAAACCTTACAACAACAAACAAAATAATCAAAGAGAAAGAAAATCAAGAAATGGATTCCTGTGCCTGGATGGGGTTAGAGTGGCTCGGTAGCAGTGAGCAGAGACATGCTATGGTGTTGATGAGGCAGAAACATGAGAATGGTCCTTCTGTACCCTGGGGATCAGATCTGCTTTGGACAGTACACACCAAGTAGAAGGAAATCCTTCCAGGTGGAGCCAAGACCACAGATCAACTTGAAGCCTGAGGACCTAAGGAAACTGTGGCAAGGTCCTTGGTGCTGGTGTCCGAACAGTCATACTTCCAAGATGTCGAAAGCCACCCCTTAAGGGGGTAGAATTTCAAGATGCAATATTGGGAGGGGGGTTCGGTTATGATATAGGACCCTGAAGCCTCGGTTTTGTGCCCTGATAAGAGACCCCAGAGAGCTCCCTTGGTTTTCTCCATGTAGAAATGCCAGAGAGGATAGCTGGGGACAAACACAGCACTGGCTTGTCTCCGACACTGGAGCTGCTATCACTTTGGTCTTGGACTTCTGAACTTTTAGAAATAAATTTCCCCCCCCCCTTTGTTTTTATAAGCCACCCAAGTTGATGGTATTTTGTTAATATGGCAGCCTGGGGTATTTGAGAGAAGATTTGGTTTTGAGATGACACTTGCTACTGCAACAAGTATTCCCAAATGTGATTCACTTTTCGAACTAAGTGATAGATGGAGGCTAGGACAGTCTGGGGCTCATGCTAGGAATGAAGCTTACTGTGTCTACCACTCTCATTCTCAATTCTCAATAAAATGCATGGATTCCTAATTTACACAATAAATAAAGAATCCAAACTGGCGACAGACTGTGTAACTACCAAGACAAGTGTGCCAAGAGAAAAAGGGGGAAATCTCTCCAGGTTGCTCACCGTGATTCCTTCTCTATAATATATTAGCCTGACTACGTTCTTCTTTCCTTTTCTTCCTTCCTTTCTCCCTCCCTCCCTTCATTTATTTATTGAAATAGGTCTCACTTTGTAGCCCTGGCTGGCTTAGAATTCACTATGTAGACCAAGATGGCCTTAAACTCAGAGAGCTTTACCTATCTCTGCCTCAGTAGTACTGAAATTAGAGGCATGCCTCACTACACCCAGAAACTTAGATTTATACTAAATACATTTAAAATTGCACTCACTAATGCTCTTATTAATTACTTTGGATAAAAGTGTATGGGAGGTTTTAAAGGAAGGAAAGGAGTAAATGATGTAATTACATTATAATCTCAAAAATGAATGGAATAATAATAATTAATACTAATAATAAAAGTCAGATTCCTGTCAGTGTGGCTGCTGGCTCTGAGTGTGGGCAGGCAGTACTGCTCAGTCACTGCCAAGTATAGGCTCGTCCTTTCTATCGAGGTGGCATTGGCTGGAGGTGGAGGGAGGCTGCACATGAGCATCACACACTGGCTGACAATGCTGCTCCTGGAGCAAGAACCTCCATGATTTTCCACTTCTTTTCTGGGTGCTAGATAAGCATGGGTTTCAGTTCCATGTTTTGATCAGTTACTATTTTTGAGGTTTATACACAAAGGCACTGACCATCATGGGTTCCTCCACTGGAGTTCCTTGGTGGGTAAGTAGCTAATTATCATTTTAGTCATGAATTTTTCAAATTTCTGTGTCATGCAGTATGGCTGGTATTAGTAAGAAGATGATTTTAAGGCACATGAGAGAGAGTAAAACTATTTTAATACTGTCATTTTTCATGCGAGCAACACATTACCTTTTAATGCAAATAAGACTTTAATCACTGACTCTGAAACCCCAAGGAATTGCTGGCTGTCTCTATAAGAGGTGTCAGAGAGAAGGTGCTATGTTTGCAGACTCATGCTTGTGTGTCTGACATTTTTTCTTTAGGCTATTACAAGAGTTCTTACTTAGCTATTATATTATTCATAAATGCAAAAACTGCAGATTAATGTCCATTTTAAAGTAGCAAAACTCAATATTAACCCATTTGTTCTCTCTCTCTCTCTCTCTCTCTCTCTCTCTCTCTCTCTCTAAGCATTTTGGCCTGGTTCTGGCATCTATTGGAGAAGGCTTTAGAACTCCCTCTTGTACAGTTTGCAGGCAATATCACATGGGCTCTCTCCCAGCAAATATAGTCCTGATTGGAATGTATATGTAAGACATGCATTAGAGGGAAGATAAAAGGAACAGGACAGGGA
The DNA here is from genome assembly GCA_004026605.1 of Ondatra zibethicus. Taxonomy (NCBI): domain Eukaryota; kingdom Metazoa; phylum Chordata; class Mammalia; order Rodentia; family Cricetidae; genus Ondatra; species Ondatra zibethicus. Next base: position 63,215 of record PVIU01005517.1, on the reverse strand, counting down.
CTTTCAATTTGCACCAGTATTTAAATGCTCTTATTTGTAAAATTAATATAATAGGTGTCAAGGATCCATCTTCAGTGCAAGAGCATGTACATGTAGCCCGTACCAGCTTGTTCTCTGTGCACTAAAATGTTTGTCTTCAGACCCAGCAGGAGGAGGGTTCCACTGGGACATTTGTGCGTTGACCTATGGACGCACAGCTTTTATCCGTCTCATTCCTGCAGACCAGCCCATGCTGTCCTGCACTGCAGCTCCACCCTTCTGAGTTTGGGAGTGAAAACAGCTTTGTTAGGGCTGTGGTTTTGCTACAACTTATCAAGTAACAGTGGTGCTTTCCCTTAGGTACTGTGTTCTGTGTGTCCAATTGACAAGTCTCCTAAGACTGGAGTCGGTGACGATTGTGGTCTAACAGCTGAAGCTGCTGGCACAAGGTCCTAGTACCCAGAGAGATAGGGGTTAGCATAGACCAGTAGACAGGACTATACTCTGTCATACTTGTCTTTCTTTTTTAATAGTTTTTATTGAGTGATATATTTTTCTCCACTCCCCTTCTTTCCTCCCCCCTTCTCTTCTATATTTTCCCATGGTCACCACGCTCCCAATTTACTCAGGAGATCTTGTCTTTTTCTATTTCTCATGTAGATTAGATCCATGTATGTCTCTCTTAGGGTTCTCTTTGTTGTCTAGGTTCTCTGGGATTGAGAATTGTAGGCTGGGTTTTCTTTTTTATGTCTAAAAGTCACTTATGAGTGAGTTAATTTTATATTTGTCTTTCTGGATAGGGATTATCTTACTCAATATGATGTTTCTAGATTCATCCATTTCCCTGCAAATTTCAAGATGTTATTATTTTTTCCGCTGTGTAAATGTACCACATCTTCTTTATCCATTCTTTGGTCAAGGGACTTTTAGGTTGTTTCCAGGTTCTGGTTATGACAAATAATGCTGCTATGAACATAGTTGAGCAAATGTTCTTGTGTACTATTGAGCATCCATTGGGTATATACCCAAAAGCGGTATTGCTGGGTTTGAGGTAGGTTGTTTCCTAATTTTCTGAGAAATTGCCATACTGGTATCCAAAGCGGCTGTACCAGTTTGCTTCCCCACAAGCAATGGAGGAGTGATCTGTTTACCCCATATCCTCTCCAGCATAAGTTGTCATCAGTGTTTTTGATCTTGGCCATTCTTACAGGTGTAAGATGGAATCTCAGAGTTGTTTTGATTTGCATTTCTCTGATGACTAAGGATATTGAGCATTTACTTAAGTACTTTCAGCCATTTTAGATTCATCTGTTGAGAGTTCTCTCTTCAGATCTGTACCCCATTTTTTATTTGATTATTTGTTCTTTTGATGACCAATTTCTTGAGTTCTTTGTATATTTTGGAGATCAGCCCTCTGTCCAATATGGGGTTGGTGAAGATCTTTTCCCATTCTGTAGACTGCTGTTTTGTCTTGTTGACCATGTTCTCTGCTTTACAGAAGCTTCTCAGTTTCAGGGGGTCCCATTTATTATTTGTTGCTCTCAGTGTCTGTGATACTGGGGTTATATTTAGGAAGTGATCTTCTGTGCCAGTGCATTCAAGTGTACTTCCCAATTTCTCTTCTATGAGGTTCAGTGTGGTTGGTTTTATGTTGAGGTCTTTGATCAGTCTGGACTTGAGTTTTGCGTGTGGGTTTAGATATGGATCTGTTTTCATTCTTCTACATGTTGATATCCAATTATGCCAGCACCATTTGTTGAAGATGCTTTCTTTTTTCCATTTTATATTTTTTGCTTCTTTGTCAAAAATCAGGTGTTCATAGGTGTGTGGTTACATATCTGGGTCTTCAATTTGGTTCCATTGCTCCTCCTGTCTGTTTTTATGCCAGTACTAGGGAGTTTTCAGTACTGTAGCTGTGTAGTAGAGTTTGAAGTCAAGGATTGTGATGCCTCCAGAAGTTCCTTTATTGTACATGATTGTTTTGGCTATCCTGGGTTTTTTGCTTTTCTGTATTGTTCTTTCTAGGTCTGTAAAGATTTTTTTCTGGGATTTTGATGGGCATTGCATTGAGTCTGTAGAATGCTTTTAATAAGATTGCCATTTTTACTATGTTAATTCTATATACCCAAAAACATGAGAGATTTTTCCATTTCCTGGTGTCTTCTCCAATTTCTTTCTTTAAAGACTTAAAGTTCTTGTCATATAGGACTTCCAGTTATTTGGTTAGAGTTACTTCAAGATATTTTATATTATTTGTGGCTATTGTGAAGGGTGATGTTTCTCTGATTTCTTCTCAGCCCATTTATCATCTGTGTAAAGGAGGGCTACTGATTCTTTTGAGATGATCTTTTATCCTGCTACTGAAGATGTTCATGAGTTGTAGAAGTGCCTTGGTAGAATTTTTAGAGTCACTTACGTAAATTATCATATCATCAGCAAATAGTGAGAGTTTGCCTTCTTTTCCGGTTTTATTCCTTTGATCTCCTTTTGTTGTCTTATTGTTCTAGCTAGAACCTCAAGTACTATATTGAAAATCTTGTACAATTCTGTGCTGAAACCATCTGGTCCTGTTTTTTTTTTTATTTTTTATTTTTTGATTGGGAGACATTGATGACTGCTTCTATTTCCTTAGCAGTTATAGCTATATTTAATTTTCTTATCTTGTTTTGATTTAATTTTGGTAAGTGGCATTTATCCAGAAAATTATCCATTTTCTTTAAGTTTTTCAATTTTTGTGGAGTACAGCTTTTTAAAGTATGACCTGATGACTCTCTGGATTGCCTCCTTGTCTGTTTTTATGTCTCCCTTTTCATTTCTGATTTAGTTAATTCTCTTTCTGCCTTTTCGTTAGTTTGGATAAAATTTTGTCTATTTTGTTGATTTTCTTGAAGAACCAACTATTTGTCTCATTGATTCTTTGTTTCTATTTTGTTGATTTCAGCTCTCAATTTGGTTATTTCCTACCTGGGTGCATTTGCTTCTTTTTGTTCTAGAGTTTTCAGGTGTTCTGTTAACTCAGTAGTGTGGGATTTTTTTGAGTCTCTATGTAGGCATTTAGTGCTATGAACTTTCCTCTTAATACCGCTTTCATTGTGTCCCATAAATTTGGGTATGTTGTGTGGTCATTTTCATGGAATTTTAGGAAGTCTTTAATTTCTTCCTTTATTTCTTTCTTGACTCATTGATAATTCGGGTGAGCATTGTTTAATTTCCATGTGTTTGAGGGCTTTCTGAAATTAGTGTTGCTGTTGAATTCTAATTTTAAGCCACAGTTCCCAATAAGATGCATGTGGTTATTCCATTTTTTTTGCATCTGTTGAGGTTTGCTTTGTTATCAAGTATGCGGTCAGTTTTTGAGAAGGTTCCATGAGGTGCTGAGAAGAAGGCATATTCTTTTATGGTTGGATGGAATTTTCTATAGATGTCTTTTAAGTCCATTTGAATAATAGCATCTATTAGTTCCCTTATTTCTCTGTTAATTTTCTGTCTGGCAAATCTGTCTAGTGTGAGAGTGGGGTGTCGAAGTCTCCCACTATTAGTGTGTGTGGTTTGATGTGTGATTTAAGCTTTAGTAATGTTTCTTTTACATATGAGGATGCCCTTTTATTTGGGGCATAAATGTTTACTATTGAGATTTCCTCTTGATGGACTTTTTTCTGTGACTAATATGAAATGTCCTTCTTTGTCTCTTTCGACTGATTTTAGCTTGAAGTCTATTTTGTTAGATATTGGGATAGCTATACCAGCTTCTTTTCTATTTTGTAGGTCCAGTGTTTTGATTATTATGTAGCAAGGGGACTTGTTTTTCTTGTTCCAGTCTATTTGTTGTTCTGTAAATTTCTTATATCTTCATATGTATATCTTTCTTTAGGTTGGGAAAGTTTTCTTCTATGATTTTATTGAATATATTTTCTGTACTTGTGATTTGAACTTCTCCTTCTTCTATCCCTATTTTTCTTAGGTTTGGTCTTTTTATAGTGTCCCATATTTCCTGGATATTTTGTGTTAATCTGGCTTAAGCCTGGTCTCGTGGAGGTCTCTGGCTTGGCCTGCTTCCTTGGTGGTCGTTCCCTCATACCTGCTCCTAAGGAGAATGTTTGCTCTCTAGCCTGCTCTGGTGGAGGTCGCTGACTGGGGCCTGTTCCCATGGATGACCCAGGTTGGGCCTGCTCCTGCAGATGTTGCTCCCTTGTACACACTCATCTTTCTTAAAAACGCAAATGCCCCTTTGGAGAAATCAGGATGCTTTTCTCCTGTGACTAGAAACCAATTGATGTATGTCTTTGAAACATTTTTATTTTCTGGGGAATGATGAGAAAAAATAGGAACTGACAAGCTTGGTCAAGCTGGCAAAGGGCAGGACTCAGGTGACAGCTACCAGAGTGGACCATTGCAGTGCAAGGGTGTGAGGAAGTTAGAGCAAGTCCAGGGAGATTCTCTAGAGAGGAACTGTTTGGTTTGCTATGCCCCGTTATATCTTTATGGTGACAACTGTGTGGGTCTTGTACCTGACATTCTTCAATTTCATACTCCTACAGATACAGTTCATGTGATATCAGCCAGATCAGTGTCAGCTGCTGGGGGCTGCACTGGATGGTCTGCCCAAGCCATGGAGTTTGTCCTTCCAAGGCTGAATTAGAAAGAGAATATTTGACCAGAAGAGGATGGTGCACTGCTCTGTGGACACTATGGCAACCGAGGGTTTTGCCAGCATTATGAAGAAACAGCAGCTCAACAGGAACCGTCCAGTGGCTAGCTTGCCATTCAGGAATGTTGTGGGTGGAACAGCAAATTTATTTGATGCTCATTCTTCCATCTTTCACAGAATAACATGAAATTGTAAAATTAGTGTATAAAGGTGAGACACGAGTATGCACACGAACAGTATTACATGGTGAAATGCACAGGTTCCAGATTTCTCACCTGACAATCATGCACTTCTATAAGCTCTTTACTTTCTGCACAAGGCTGGAAAAATCTCTGAAATACTTGCTCGTTTTAATCTAAGGCAGCAGGTTTTTATGAAATATGGAGAGACTTGATGGCCATCTCTTTACTTATCAAACGCGGCATCACGCATGGAGCGCAGCAGTGCTCAGAGACTGGCTTTCTCCATATCCTGGTGTGGGCCTGAGAAACCCGGAACACTTTGTGTGGTGGCTCGTTTCCGAGCACCTTTGCTCTCCACCACCCATTCTGTTCCCCTAGTTTTAAGCAACATCAATTTTTAGCAAGGTGCTTTAAACAAATTTAAGCAGCAGTGAATACGTAAGAAAACAAAGGCAGCCAGTGTGGTATGGACACCTCTGATGAGGTCATTCGGTGCGAAGACACTAACAAGGAAATTGTGGACCCAGTAAACTGCAGGATTTGAGGCACGTGAAATCTCACTGTCTTAGGTCCAGCACTGTTACTGTGCCAGCTCCTATTTCACACACAGGTATCTATGCTTTCTTCTCGTGTAACAGCACCCTCAAATAGATGAATATTTAAAAGGAGAGAAGAGTCTCCCTCTCTACTGCCAAAAGATGCTGTCACCACGTGACTTCTGGAGCTACACTCTTATATAACAGAGGTCACAGATAACAATGATTAGTCTGCCCTTTCTGTCACCTCAGTAAGGTCCTTTGTTCATAAGGCGATTGGCTATGAACTGGTGGTTTCCTAGATGTTCATGGCTTCACGGGATTATAAGAGCAGCGAGGCATCTTCAGTGTTTTCCGTTTCGAAGGGTTGACCTTGACTTTGCTTCTGGAAATGGATGCAGTAACTGCACTGCTGTATCTTTGCTGCCTGTCTAGGCACAACCTCGCCTCTAATTACTTAGACTCATTTATGCAGCTGATTTTCAAGGGTGATCAACTGTAATGCTCTTCACATTCCAATCTGCACATCTTTTTCAGTCCCAGCCTGCTTTTTCTCTGATATATCTGCCGTGTCACAGACAGACACTCAGATGGGGGAAAGGCCCACCTGTATGCTGGTCTTCCTACGCAGAATACGGCTCTTATCTCCTGCTCTGTTTTCTTGTCTGCTCAAATATCTAAAAATATATAGATTGAAATAGAATAGTTTGGAAGATTATCCCTGGCTTTTCTTTCTTTCTTTTTTATTATTTAAAAAAAAATACCAATCCAAATTCTCCCTCCCTCCCCTCCTTTCAGTCCTCTCCCTCTCCCTCCACACAGACCCTCCCCCCCCGACCCCTGCAACCCTAAGGGAGTGCCATGCACCCCACCCTGTGGAAAGTCCAAGGCCCTCCCTACTACATCTAGGTTGAGCAAGGTTTACATCCAAAGAGAATAAGATCCCATGAAGCCGGTATATGCAGTGGAGACACATTCCAGTGTCACTGTCAGTGGCCACTCAGTCTGCCCCAGCTGTCAACCCCCTTCAGAGGTGCTTGATTGCTCCCATGTTTGTTCACTCCCAGTCTGAGATTTTTAAGAAAAAGTATTGTATCCAGGGATTTTTAACAGGGAAAGCACTTTAATAGTTATGGAAATAAATTTGTGCACAGAAATCTAAAGGGAGAGTTAATAAAATGTTTACCTGCTTGAATCTTGTGGTCTAGTCATTCTCTGGAATCCAACAGGGAGGCTGCTTTGTTCCATGTGTTCACTTTGTCTTTTTACCTAGTGCCATGCATGTTATTAGTCAGTTTTGTTCTCTTTGTAAAATTATTTCCTATGATACCACATGGTTCCAGAAAGAAGCTGTACTTATTTCAGAGCAGGTGAAGACAATTCCAGAAAACTGGCTGCTTAAAACCCCTGACATTAAATATTGCTTGTTGGTTCTTGCTAGACTAGACTTTTGGATGAAGCCACAGAAAAGATACACACATAATGTAACCTTTGGTGGTGACTGAGAAACTGCAACCCACTCCTGGAACCCAACAGTTGAAGTGAATGCCAATTTTATGTTGAGGCCTTGTCATTTTCCACACAAGGAGCCACTGAACACAGGCTAGAGAAGAGTGTGTCAGGAGTTAACTTTTCCACACACAGAACCCCACTGAACACAGGCTAAGAGTATGTCAGGAGTTAACTTTTCCACACACGGAACCCCACTAAACACAGGCTAAGAGAAGACTGAGTCAGGAGTTAACTTTTCCACACAAGGAACCACTGAACACAGGCTAAGAGAAGAGTGTGTCAGGAGTTAGCATTTTCCACACACGGAACCATTGAATACAGGCTAAGAGAAGTGTGTGTCAGGAGTTAACTTTTCCACACACGGAACCACTGAACACAGGCTAAGAGAAGAGTGTGTCAGGAGTTAACTTTTTCCACACATTTTAGAACCACCGAACACAGGCTAAGAGAAGAGTGTGTCAGGAGTTAGCATTTTCCACACATGGAACCACTGAACACAAGCTAAGAGAAGAGTGTGTCAGGAGTTAACTTTTCCACACACGGAACCACTAAACACACAGGCTAAAGAAGAGTGTGTCCGGAGTTAACTTTTTCGACACACAGAACCATTGAACACAGGCTAAGAGAAGAGTGTGTCAGGAGTTACACTTTTCCTTTATTTCCAGCAGTTTGTCTTCTCTTCTTGTGAATATCATGCGGAGGCCATATTTCATGTTATAATTTATTACCTAATAGGTACCGTATATTTATTACATATGGATGCCAAATAGGTCTTATATTATGTATATATAAGAGTATGTGTGTGTGTATTTTGCTAAAGCCTGGACTTCTGCTAAATCCCTTCATGGAACATTGATTATATACACATATATGTATATATAAACATATAGTTCATATGTATAGATCTATATTACATAGAAAAACTGTCTAATTTTATTTTTAAACTGAAAGCAGTAAAACAAAGCAATTCAGCTAAGTTACCAAGGAGGGATGGGCTCACAGTATAGGGAGCAGTTAAGGAGTAAAGCAGTCAAGTTCTGTCATTGGAGGACATGGGAGAAGAAACACTTTTATGGTGTTTATTTGACAATGTAGAAAGGCTTTATGCTAGAGCAAATATCTAAGGGGCGCATAGGAGGAAAGAGAAGAACACATTACACTTATTGAAGAGTGTCTCAAGGACCTGAATTTCACAGAATTTCTCACATGATTAAAATGCAGAGCTTGTTGCTCAAGAATTAGTCCCAGCACCCTCTGAGTTTATTCAAGTACTGACTGGCTTCTTGGTGTTAGAACAAAACACAAAACATTTCCAACAAAAGAGCTGCAAGGCAAACAGCAGGCACAGAGGCCACATCTCCTGCTCACTCTAAAACACAGCAAACCAGAGTCAGCTGACCTCCCTTCCTAGTTAAGCTTTACAAATCAGCACCTCCTTTTGGAAATCCGAAAATTTCCAAGAAATAAAGCATATGCTGTGAAGAAGAAGAGGTCTGACATTACGGCTGCCTGTTAAAGTGCTTAGGTGCCTTCAAAGTATGGGTGAAATCTTTCTGGAGTCAATGAATGAAGGGATGGCTGCTCTGCTTCCAGGCTGGGCATAAACATCCCTGATTGACTGTGACATGCCATCCATCCCACCATGTGGCACACCATCTGTCCACTGTGCACTCAGACCAAGTGGTCTTGTTGACAGAGTCTACTACTCCACCCCTCCATTCTCTGTTTCCTTATAAATCCCCCCATACCTACCTTTGCTCTGGTCACCTCCTTCTCTATATTCAGAGATCTGTTCTCTATAGCAGAGATCATAGTCTACAAATATGCTCTGGCTTTTAGACTCTTTGGACTCATTTTGACAGAGTACATTTCCATAAAGGCAGGATGATTTGCTCACTATTTTGTTTGTCTAGCATTTAGCGCAATGCTCAGTACATGCTTTATAATTAATACAGGAATAAGATTACTGCAACAGAAATGGCCAAATCTGATTGTCTCCTGGCTATCTCTTAATCGCTTAGGACCCTTGTAGCACTCTATTCAGGTATAAAGATCACACCTGGGGTTTTTGAACCATATGGTCATGATCATTGTGCTCTCACAGACAGATATCCCTTTGGCCAGCCTCTCACTAACTTCAGTATACGTGGTGAAATCAACAACGCCTCCTTGATGGTCCTGAAGCTGTAGACACTGAAGGTCTTTTCTCTCAGCACACAGCCTGACCTTGATCCTGTCCAGCCAAACAGCATCCTTGCAAATTCCTTCTTTTCTGGTTGTATTTCAGTCTCACCTCATAGCAACCTGTCATCAACTGCCTTTATTTCTTAGGAAAGAATAATGTAACTATTGCTATGAAAAAAAAATTTCATAGTACGTCCAAGTATATTGGTGATCTCTTAGAGTCTTACTTCGAGTTCTTACCTGGCTACAAAAGTTCTCCCAATGACAGGCATTTATACTGGACCTTTGGGTCCAGCTCCAATTCCTGTTATGCCACTAAGATAGACGATTTCTACGATAGGTTTTCATGTTATTCATACTGAGCAATGTTGAACTGAGTCAGTGCTGAGGAAATCTACACAGCTCCTTGTCTAGTCCATAAAGATGCCTTTGATGTCGCTCCTGTGTCTGTGTGCAGCAAGTGCTCTGGTTCAGCTGTGAGCGCTCATGAGCAAAGTGGAGAGCCGAAGGGAAAGACAATAAGATTAAAATCACGTGTGGTGGAATCCCGTCTCCTGTGTTTCCTAGCCCCGGTATTGACACCACGGAAAAGCTACACTACTTAGAACCTGTTGGCCTCCATTTCAGTAAGTGTTCAACACTGACAATTGATGTTTGAACTCTTCTGAGCTTTGTCCTATTGCATAGGAAACACAAATGGCGCATATTGGGCCCTTGCTGCCCCAGGACAATATCAAAGCTCATTTCATTGTTGAAATTCTTAGAAAATGTGCCCCCAAATCTCCATAAATCCTATTTTGGCTTTTTGCTTTCCTTTCCTCTTTCACTCATGGTACTTTCTTAGATAGCCTTCATTTCCTAAGTCAAATAAGGTTCATGACTCATTCTATGGTCAAACAGCTGCTTTCTAGGAAGTTTTATTGGATTTCATGCCTCTTTGTGCCATGGTATTGAGTACTTACAATCGTGGTATGCATAATATCAAATAAATATTAAAAACACAGTCTGTTCCTTTCCTTAAGAACCTCTTTCTTGAGTCAGGATAAGTTGGGTAGCTAGAGCCCTCCTGTTACCCATATCAATAGATATAGAATAAATTCATATCAATAGGCCCCAGGAGAGAACCTACAGACCAATCACATCAACAGACACAAGGACAGTCTCTTCATTCACATTTTGCCTCAGGGCTTTTTGCCTTTCTTTCATTCTGCATTTCCTACTTTTCCTGCTTTCTCCATGTCTGGCTAGCTGGTGGCTGCCTTGCTGATCCTTAGTGTCTCCCTCTCTTTCTTCCTCATTTTCTCTTCTCTCCCTCAAGCCTAGATTCTTCCTCCTACTTATTCTCTATGCCTGCCAGCCCCTACTGTCTAGCTATTGGCTGTTCATCCTTTTTATTAGACCAATCAGGTGCCTTAGGCAGGCAAGATGAAACAAATGCAGTACATCTTTTCATAATTAAACAAATGCTATATACCTTTACTTAGTTAAAGTAATAGTCCACAACATAAACAAATGTAACCTGTCTTTACATAGTTAAAGTGATATTCCATAATACCCCACCCTCAGTAGAAGATGTACTCACACCCCCACTCCCTGAAATATTGCTGTTTTTTTCACCTTCAGCTATGGAAATTATTCCTTGTGTTACTCAGGCCCACATAACCAGTGACTTTCAAAGCTGCTCGCTTAAAGTGGGGCCTGGAACAGGAGAAGGAAAGCTCTTCAACCTGTCCAGGCTGCTGTGCAGGCTGATTCACCACTTGGACCATATGATCCAGCAGACCTGATGGTACTTGAGGTATCTGTAGAGGACAGACATGCTGTTTGGAGCACTTGGCAGGACGATACAGGTAAATAACAAAAGAGACCCTTGAAATTTTGAAGCAAAGCTCTGCCATCATCTTCAGACAACTATTCCCCTTTTGAAAGACAGCTCTTAGCTTGTGACTGGGCCTTAGAGGAAACTGTACCTTTTAACAATGGGCCACCAGGTTACTGTGTGACCTAAGCTGTCCATTATGAGCTGGGTGCTCTCTGACCTATGAAGTCATAAAGCAGTACACAGACAGTAACACTTAATTATCAAGTGTAAGTGGGATGTGTGAGGTCAGACCTGCACAGGTCCTGAAGGCAAAAAAAAAAAAAATACAGAGAAGTTTCCCTAATGCCTATGGTTTCTACTCCTGTTAAAATCTGTCTGCTGCCAAATATGCAGCTATCTATGATAACTTGACTGAGGAAGACTAGAGCCTGGTTTACTTATGGTTCTGTACATTCTGCAGGCACCACCCAGAAGTGCACAGCTGCAGACTTTATAACTCTGTTCTGGGACAAGAGTGAAGGGATAGTCACAGGGAACAGAGCTTTAGGTGGCACACATGGTTGTACATTTCATTTGGAAGGAGAAATGGCAAGATATGCGAGATACGTGGCTGTTCACTGATTTACGGACTGTGGTCAACAGACCGACTGGATGGTAAGGGATTTGGAAAGAGCATGATTGGAAAATTGATGAGAAAGACATCTGGGGAAGAAGTACATGGATAGATCTTTCCAAATGAGCAATGGGTGTAAAGATACTTGTGTCCCATGCTCACCAAAAGATGACTTCAGCTGAGGAGCAGTTCAGTAATCAAGTAGATAAGATGACCCGCTCTCTGCACAGTCAGCCTCTTTTCCTAGCCTTTCCTGTCATTGCCCAATGTGCCAATAAACAAAGTGGCCATGGTGGCAGAGATGGGAGTTACTCATGTGTTCCACAACACGGATTTCTAGTCACCAAGGCTTAGCTGGATACAGGTAGTGCCTAGTGACAAATCTTCTGACCGTAGACACCAACACTGAACCCTAGATATGGCACTATTCATTCTCACTGGGTGACCAGCCAGTGACATGGTGGCAGGTTGAGTACCCTGGACCACTTCCTCTGTGGAAAAGGCAATGCTTTGTCCTTACTCAAGTAGATACTAATTCTGGTTATTGATTTGTGTTTCCTTCATGTAATGTTTCTGTCAAAACCACCATCCATGGAATGTCTTATCCACCATCACAGATTCCACACAGTATTGCTTCTCACCAAGAAACTTACTTTACAGCCAGAGAAGCGCAAAAGTGGGCCCATGGAATCCACTGGTCTTACCATGTTCCCTACCATTCTGAAGCAGCTGGCCTGATAGAAAGATGGAATGACCTTTTGAAAACACAGTTAGAGCACCAATTAGGTGTCAGCAGCATGGAGAGCTGGGGCACAGTTCTCTGGAAGGTCATATATGCTTTGAATCAGCATCCAAAATATGGTACAGTTTCTCTGATAGACAGAATCCTAGGGTCTGGAAATCAAGGAATGAAAAAAAGGGAAAAGTTCTCCTCAACATCACCCCTAGTGACCCACTAAGAAAATTTTTGCTTCCTGTTCTCATGACTTTAAGTTCTGCTGGCCTAAGAAGTTTTGTTTCCAGAGCTGGGAATGCTCCTGCCAGGACTCACAACAAATATTCCATTGAACTAGAAGATCAGACCCCCTGGCCTCTTTGGGCTTCTGATGACCTTAGGCCAAAAAGCTAAAAAAGGAATAAAGGTGTTAGAGGGGTAATTGTGGTGGTTTGAAAGAAAAGCAAAGGAGTGGCACTGAAGGAGGTGTGGCTTGATTGGAGTAGGTGTGGTCTTGGAGGAAATGTGTCCCTGTGGGAGCAATCCTTAAGGTCTCTTTTCTCAAGCTTCATTCAGTGTGACAGACAGCCGACTTCCTGCTACCTTCTGGTCCAAATGTAGCCCTCTTAACTTCAGCAACACATCTGCCTGCAGACCATCATATTCCCAGTCATAATGATAAGGGACTGAACCTCTGAAACTTAAGCAAGCCACTCCAATGAAATGTTTCCTTTATAAGAGTTGCCATGGTCATGGTGTGTCTTCACAGCAATAAAACCTTAGCTAAGATAGTGATTGATCCTGAGGAAATTGGATTGTTTCTCCACAGTGGAGGTAAGAAGGATTATGTCTGGAGTGTAGGAAATCCTTTAGGGCATCTCTTGGTGCTACCATGTCCTGTGAATAAAGTCAATGGGAAACTACAACAGCCTAATCCATGCAGGATGCCGAAGTGTACAGATGCGTCAGGAATGAAGATATGGGTCATTCTTCCAACAAAAGAGCCAAGACCTGCTAAGGTGCTTGCCAAGGGTGTAGGAAATATAGAATGGGTAGATATAATTACCAGCTAAAGCCATGTGATCAGTTGAAGAAACTAGGACAAAAAGTATGAGTGTTTCTGTGGTATTGTGTTAAGAATGTGTTTGTACAGACATTTGTGTTTTCTTTCCTCAATTTCTTTACCATGTGACAAAATATCAATTAAGAGAATATCAATGGTTATCATATATAAGTTTGACATACAATAAGAATGACCCTTAAGGGACATTGCCACCTATTCTAAATTTATAATTCATTTGCAGTTGTGTGAAGGATAGTTATATCACGTTTAGGCATAATGATGAACTGGCTAAATATGCAATGAATTTGCAATTGTACATGGGATAGTTATATCATATTTAAGTGTTATTATGACTTGGTTAATGTTTTCATTTGGGCATTAGTCATTATATAAGGAGACACAACTGAGTGTCAAGTGGAAGGGGTGGACTTGTGATGTCTATGCGGTTATCAACTTGACTGCATCTAGAATTCCTAAAACCTAAAAATGGAGTGGCACTGCTGTGAGGGATTTGTGCTTAATTCGCAGTGAGAAGATCCACTTCTAATCCAGATCTTTGAAGTAAGAGCACACAACACCTTTAATCTGGATCTTTTGAGCTGGGAAAACTCACCTCTTATCTGGATCGTGCCTTCTGCTGAAAGCCTATATGAGGACATGGAAGAAAGATTTTGCTCTTTGCCTGCTCGCTCTAGCATTGATAATGATTCTATTCACTCACTGGCATTAGAGTCTACTACTTCAGGATTCCAGCATATAGTAAAGACTAGATGAGACATCCATTCTTATAGAACAACTACTGGACTCCTGGACCTTGGCAACCATTGTTGGACTAGTTGGACCACAGTCTGTAAGTTATTCTTATGACTCTCCTTTCTATATATAGAGAAAAGTTCTATGAGTTTTGTCCCCAACTAATACATCAGTCTTTAAGTAGACAAAGATTTTAGGAAGAATGGAAAAGTTCTAAGTTAGAAAGTTAAAAAGTATACATATATACACATAAACATCTGTGTATACTCAATTTTATCTTTTCATCTAAAATAATAGTGGAAGAGAAATTAATTTTTTAAAACACTTACCAAAACTAACTGTATGTTTATGAAAAAGACTGGCACAAAAACTTCACTAAATAATCCAGAAATGACAATGAGGATGTAAAAAACACTATGATTGCAGAAAATTGTAACAAGACACCAAGAGGACACAACTCTGTACCATTAATCTATGTCTAAAGTTGGAAAGGGTGCTGATAGTACAAAATGATACAACTGCTTTGCAGAACCATTTGGCAGTTTCTTATAAAATAAGCACACAGTTGCTTCAAAACCTAACCATTCTATATCCCAAGAAAAATGAAAAAAATTAAAAAGACTAGAATAGAAATTTTCTAATCAATTTTAGCCACAAAAGTGAAAAAAAATTGAAAATAATAAAAGCTGTGAACAAGCCAAATGTTTCCATAAAGATGATGGATTAAAAATAAAATATACTTTTGCTTAGAGATGATAAAGGAAAAACTTAGATGAACTTCAAAGACATCCTGATGGAAGGAGTCAGAGTTTAGATAAAATATGCTTCATGATTTCACGTATAGCAGCCCTGAGAAGAGGCGGGACTAATTAATTTCACAAGGTGCCTGACCTTCTGTAGCGTCATTTAACATGGAACTTCAGACAGGATATGGTGTGATCTGAGGGCGGAACATGCTCAGATCTGTGCATGCATCAAGACATCAATTGTCATCTTAAAGTTCTTGGATCAACTGTGTGTGCATTTTATGTCAATAAAATGAGTTGCAGTATTAGAAATCTTTTTTGATGCTTACCAAATTTTTTTTTGATGCTTAAGTGCTGGAGAAAGAGGCCTGGCATGGTTTATAATCTTAGCACGCCTTTAATCCCAGCACTCAGGAGGCAGAGGCAGGCAGATCTCTGAGTATGAGGCCATTCTGGTCTACAGAGTGAGTTCCAGGACAGCAAGGGCTACACAGAGAATTCCTGTCTCAAAAAGCAAAGGGAAACAAAAGAAAAGAAAAAAGAATTGGGACAGGGCTCAGTTTCAGAAGTGGATGGCAAGGATGCTTGTGGCCCTCCGTCTTAAGTCTCTGACGATGTTTAGGATTGTTTACTCTCTTCAGCAGTCTTGGATTCTAATTAAATGCCCAGATGGTGGCAGGTTGAAAAGTCCACTTGAGTGTTTTATTTCTCCTTCCACTTTGGTGGCCAATGAGGAGTCTGGTAATGCCAGCAGCAGTTTTAAACAGAACTTTCTTTTTAAAACTTCTAAAGTTTGTTGGATTCCCAAACTTTTACTTTACAGTTTTCTTAGCAAACGTGCAGTCTGTGAATTCACAGGCCTGTGTCCTCCCTGCTGCTGAGGACTCCTTTTCCTGCTTTCTTTCCCAGATAACATATTTTCTTCCTCCAGTACCATGTTTGTCAAACCTACTTAATCTGAAGGTAAGATTTATTTACTGCTGTGCCTCCATTCCTAGATATGTGCCTGTGCAAAGACCACACTCGGCTCCTTTCCACATTCAGTTATCCTGTTACCCACTGAGTAAATCATGCTTACTCAGCCCATCTCAACTGTGTGCTCTCTAGGCATAGGTTCAGGTCTTGGTTCACTGTCCTTGGCCACTTAACTTTGTCACACAGGGTCGACTGTCCTTTCCATTTTCATTACATTGCAAGGTGTACAAGGATCCTAAGAACTGGCTAGGAGTTGGTTATTTATGTTGAAAAAGGGTAGTGTAAATATTCATCCCATTTGTACTGAGAAAAAGAAGGAAAAAGGAAAAGGAGACAAGGAAGGGTGTGGGAGGGGAAAAGGAATTCCTTTCCTTGCCTGGTGTGTGATTTAGAGCTGAGGGCATACAGCAGAAGATATTGACATATTTACTATGGCTGAATTAAAGTACCGACTCTAGGAATTCTCAGAACATGTACCTGGTACCAAGCCATCCCCTTCCTTTATTTGCCATCCCTACTTCACCCCAGGGTCCTGTCATTGCTCTAAGCCAGTTGTTTGCTTTCTGGGCTGTGGAGAAGCAGGCCATAGGGGCTGGGAGGGGTCAGAGGGTGAGGCTCAGTTAAGAAATGTCTGAGTCACCCTGTGGCAGATGGAGCTGGAGTGTGCCTGGCATGTCTCCTTGATGCCTGTCCAAGGCAACAGCAGACAGCTGCCTGACAGACAGGCCTAGTCTCAACAGGTTACAGTGGATGGCATCTCCCTGAGTACCAGGCAATTTCCTTCATGAGTTACTTTTCAGCTAGAATGAGTCATATTCTACTTTCTTTTCAGCCCTTCCTGACTTGATGACTTGGAAGTCAAAGTGGGTGGGGACAAGTTTTTCTCTGATGATGCAGGGTCTGATGATACATAGCTTGTCCCCTACCACATGACTCCTCCAAGACCTGCTGCGGGTAGTTACAGGTCCCTTGGAAGCCAGAGCCAGACACCTTACCTGGAGAATGGTGTTTGAATGAGCCCATTTGTTATGTAGGAAGACATCTTCCTTTTCCATGTGTGTTTTGTTCCTGACTTTACAAAGTCAAAAGCTTATGTCCTCATCACCTAGAGGAAGACAGGGAAGGGAGCTGTGTCTCCTTGGTTTTTGACTGAACATTCTTTGCTCTTTCATCGGAGCTAAGAGGTACATAAGGCGTTGACCACAGGTGTTCTTTAAAGCATTTTCCATTTTCCCATGGTTTTAGAAACTAGATACTTAGCAAGAATTTAGCTTTAACTTGGTATTTATGGGACTATCTTTCCATGTTTAGAAGATTTGTAAACACTATTTAAAGATAAAATAACTATTTTACATTGTGCAGCTGAAGAGATATGACTCTAGCAGCCAAAGCAAGGACCGCTGAGAATGAACAGGATGTGGTCATCTTACTGTAGGGGCAGTAAGTATAATTGTCTCCACATTACCTTCAGCTCTGATGCTGATAACCACTGTCAACTTGATTGGACTTAGAATCACCAAGGAGAAACACTTCTGAATGTTAGCAATGGGGCCAGACATAAAGGACCTTGTGTGGCACCAAGAGGGCAGAGAGGAGCGTGAGGTACTCACAGTGACGGTGAGGGCCATTGGCCCTTACTCATCCTAAGCTGCAGAGGCACATGCTCATGGGAGTGGAATGTGTCTGCAGAACTGAGGCTGATGAAAAGGCGGGACTAATGAAGTGTGAAAACTGGTGTGTGGATGCTGCTCCAAGGCCCATTCTAGTGCTTGAGCTTTGGGGGATGGCAGAAGGGGAAGAAGAAGCATATTATTCTCCTTAATCTCTTGTGTCCTACCAATCTGAAGTGTCCTTTTGGGTTATGTCTGCATGGAGGACCTCCCCACCTCAGCTGCTCCTTCGTGCTGCCAGTCACATTTCTGGGTTTGAGGATGTCTCAGTCTTTAAGAGTCTTTTGTCTAAAATGAGGCTCTCCAGACTCTCCACTTAGGAAGGATAGCATGGGTTAAAGTGAAGAGAACAAAACTGCACACCAGAGTCAAGCACACATGAGCAACATGAATGTGGAAAAGACCAGAGGTGGAATATTCCTGATCCAGCTGCCTCTCCATCTGTACCCACTCCTCAATTGTCTATAGATTCCTGGGACGTCAGAGTACAGCATATACTTCCTCTGAGCCCCTTCAGCATTCAGCATTAACTTGGGGGTGAATTCCACTCTGGACACTCTGGTACCATAGCCTGTTCCTCTCTTCTTTTTAATTATTGTGTTCAAACTCACTGTGCTTTAACTTGCTCTAGATTTCATGCAGTTGGCCTTTGTTGATTATTAGCCCATGACTTTCCCTTGGTTGTTCCCATTTCTTCTATCCTTTTTCCAAGTCTTAAAACTATAGCCATATATATTTTTTAAAAGAGCTACATATCTACTCCACTCCTATCTAAACCCTTAAATCAATGTATTGCATTAATTTACTTTCCTTAGCATACAATTTTTTCATGAATATAATTTATTATATTTGTTCCCTTGCTAAAACTCATTGAAGCAGGAGCCCTGAAATGCTAAGCTTTGTATGCTTGGTTGCAATGAACACAGTGGTTGGAGCATTAAAATGAACCCAGTTACTGGAAGTCTAGTTGTTGGTTGACATTTCTTTCAATTTTCCCAGGGACTGGTCCCATGGATACACCTAGATTACAACTATGCATCCATGTAGCTCAGGGCAAAATGAACTGCAGTGCACCAGAGTCTAAAGTGACAGTGGCAGTCCGGAAGAGTAAGGTCTACCTTCATGAAAGTATATTTAGAGGTTAGAAGTGTCCTGCTGTAGTTGGCAGAAAATGTGGAGAATGCTATTAACACAGAGAGGGTATTCAGGGTACCAAACACAGAGAAATCCTTGCTTACTTTCCATCCAGCATTTACTGGATTTTAGAGTGGTTTGTTTGGACTACAATTTAGTTACTTTTCATATTTCTGTGATCTAATTCCTGAAAAGAGCATTTGAGGAAGGATTGATTTGAACTCACAATTCAGAGGAATTTAGTCCACCATGAAGAGGACAACATGGTGGTAGGGGTGTCTTTGTCCATGTGTCCTCCTTTTTGTCCAGACCACAAAGAGGAGGAAGAGGAGTACCAGGACTAAGCTCGTTTGTAGTTTTTTTTGTGTGTGTGTTTTTATTCTCCAGAACTGTACCCCATTAGATGACATGACACACATTCATGGAGAACCTTTCCCCTCATTTAATCTGGAAATGCTTTCATAAACACATTCAAAGGTGTGTCTCCCAGGTGGCTCTAAATACAGTTAAGATTAATTATCAGAATACTCCTTGTCAACTTGATATCCAAACTATTAAGTGATAATACTTGAATCTAAAATGTTTTATCTCTAGTCTTCAAAAGCTCATAGCCATATCAATACATTTAAATGCATTTAGTTCATCTGTCAGTATTCTTTAAGTCTTTAGTATCCAGTCTTTCCTGAGATTCAAGGCAATCTGTTAAATGGGTGCTTCCTTAAAGTAAAAATGTGACTTATATGTCTAATATGGTCTAGGATAACTAATGCCACCCAATAAGAGAGAACTAGGTCATAGCAAGGAAATATTGCACCAAAACAAGACTGAAACCCAGCAGTACAAGATGAAACTCTGGAGCTCCATGTCTGACATCTGAGCTCTTGCTGGCATCAGCTGGGATCCAAAAGCCTTGTGTTACCCTAGTCTGTACTCCTCTGACTCTAGCGCACAGTCTACACAATCTCTGTTGCAGCAACTCTACTCAGTTGCAGCAGCATTTGTGGTGAACATTCGATGACTCTCATTTCTTAAATATCCAAAAGCTTCCATTTCTTAGTCAGGGCTCAATTTCCCAGTTCATGCAGTGGCCCCTTGAGATCTATTTACAAATGATCCAAACCTGCCATATGTTGCCTGGCCTCAACAGCTTTTGGAAACCTGGTAGAAGACTCCATGAGCTTGAGCCCTGAATACCTGAACCATGTGATTGACTGAAGATTCCTACTGCTAGTTCAGAAGGCAATTTCTTAGAAAATTAGGAAACAATCTACCTCAAGATCCAGCAATACCACTGTTGTGTATATACCCCAAAGATGCTCAATTATACCACAAGGAAATGTGCTAAGTTATGTTTATAGCAGCATTATTTATAATAGCCAGAACCTGGAAACAACCTAGATTACCCTCAACTAAAGAATGGATAAGAAAAATGTCGTTCATTTATACAATGGAGTACTACATAATGGTAAAAAAAATAATGGCATCTTAAAATTTGCAGACAAATGGATGGATCTAGAAAAAACCATATTGACTGAGGTAACCCAGACCCAGAAAGACAAATATAATAATGTATTCACTCATAAGTGGTTTTTAGACATAAGGCAAATAAAAACCAGTCTACAGGCCGGATCTAGAAAAAAAACATATTGAGTGAGGTAACTCAGATCCAGAAAGACAAATATAATAATATATTCACTTATAAGTGGTTTTTAGACATAAGGCACAGAAAAACCAGCCTACATGCTGGTACAGAAAGTAGATACCAAAGAGGACCTTAAGAGAAACATACATGGGTGCACGTAAGAAGGTGAAAAAGACAGCATCTCCTGGGTAAATTGGGAGTGCGGGAGTCATAGGTGAAGGTAGAAGGGGAGAGGGGAGAAAGAGAGGGGACTGGAGAAAAATGTATAGCTCAATAAAAAATTAAAATAAAACAAAACCCAAAATGTAGTCTGATCCCTCCTAACGTAGCTGCAGTGGCTTCTGTGTAGCACAGCATTGAACCTGGAAAGGCACTTTCTTAGGCAGGTGGTTTTGGATAGAACCCTTCAGTGCATTCTCTTGTCCTTGGGTATACGTTCTCTCCTTTCAAATAAGTTCAAATTTGTAAGTTACAGCCTTTGGTGGCCTAGATGCTTCAGTTCAGATAGCTTTTCTATTGTCACTGTGCCAATGGCAAAATGTTTCCTTAACCTGGCCTAACAGCTGCAGGTGCTTTATCTGTACCATGTTTGTGAACTTTAAACTTAATCAAAGATATACTTAGAAGTTTGTCTCCTTGGTGATTCTAAATCCAATCAAGTTGACAATAGTTAGGAGTTTCCGAGATGACGGTTAGGTGGAGACAACCCAATTCACAGCAGCCGCAATACAATGGCTCCATCCTTCCCATCGTCAGTGGCCTTTGTAGTCATATCTCTTTCATCTATAGGTTGTGCCTATTCTAGGGCCCTTCACATACCTCAAGCATAGGTGTCTTGCAAAGAATAAAACGGACCTTTCCTAGGCCGAACTCTAGGAACTGTTTAAACAAGAGTTCAACAAGTTGAAGTTCCAATACTGTCTCTTGAATGCTTGTCCTCAAGGAATGTCAGAAACATTAGAAACTGTCCAATAGAATCTAAAAGAAATAAGAAGAAAAGTTTCTATGGATATCCTGAAAACAATATAGAGTTTCATTTTGCTACAAGGAAGTCTGAGTTTTTAGTCCTTAGCTGAACCTAACTTTAGTGTAGACTGCTGACTGTCAGGAATGGCTAATATATGCAGGACATTCAGGATGTAAACAATTAATTCCTGAGGATTTCCTGGTGGCTTGAGGAGGTGTTCCTCTCTTCCTCAGTAGATGGTTAATGAAAGAAGAACTTAACACTGGGAAGATCCATTAGTTCACCATATCTCTATTTATCTAATGTTATATAGATTATTATGTCTGGTGTAGTAAAAGTGCTCAGGGCATAAGAACACTTGTTGAATAAGCATAGACATGAGTTTAGATCCCAGCAACCAGGTAAAAACCAGACATGTAACCAACCCCAGGACTAAGAGGGGTGGACACAGAAGGATTCCTGAAGCTTACTGGTCTCCAGTCTAGCTGGAGGGTCAATGGCATAAAATGGAGAGTGATAAAGCAGGACCCTGATATCCCCCTGTGGTCTCAGTGTCACACAAATGTGCAAAAATTCATGAACGGACAAAACCATACAGGTAGCCTGGTGTCTTTTATAAGGCATGGCAACATCCTTAGGGATAAACATGTGCATTGGATATAGGCTGCAGTTGGAGTTTCTTCGTGACTTCTTGTCCTAGGACTCCTGAGTCCTATTATAATTCCTCCCAAGGGAGAAGGGAGTGGTGTGTGTGTGTGTGTGTGTGTGTGTGTGAGAGAGAGAGAGAGAGAGAGAGAGAGAGAGAGAGAGAGAGAGAGAAAGAGAGAGAGAGAGGTTGGACAAAAGCTTTTATTTTGTTGCTTCTTCATCCACAGACAGTGCATCTGTAAGTCCTTGTATTTTCTTGGAGTCACTGCCCTGGGCTTACTGATTGTTGCTTCATCCAACTAAGCTGCTAAGATCTCTCAAGGTAAAGCTAAAAATAAAGGAACCTAATCAAAGCCAAGAACACACACACACACGCATAGTTCAAATCATAGAACACAAAACACACACAAGCACAGGTACAAATGTGGATGTGCACGAGACTCTGGTCTTTTGGCTGGAATATGGCTTGGTATATATGTCGAAGCATAAACACTCATGCGAGTGGCACTGGCTGCCTTGTCATCTTGGCTGTTTTCCTAAAAATACCCAGAAGATAGAAGTGGGAGTCCCTAAACTTTAGATAGCATCAATGAGCAGGACATCCCTGTGGAACAAAGAAGATAGGTGAGGGATGCTTTTGTGAACTAGGTGCTCTCTTCCAGTCCCAGAATGACAGACATGTCAGGTCAGATGAAGTGATACAATCTGCCTAACCTACCGAACATTGATCTGTGATGAGAACAGATCACTGAGGATGTGTGTGCAGAAGAAAGGGGAGACAAGTCCAAACGTTGGGAGAGGCCAGGGCTCCAAGGGAGGAGTTTTTACAGTTATTTGAACTTGGTTTGACATAAACCTCACCTGTGTGGTGCCTTGTTGAAGCTTTATTGCAGAGGAAGTCTGCCTTTTTAAAACCATGACCCCTTTCATGTTACAGGAGAGATGGCAGAAAAATACCAACAGTGCAGCACTTTAGTCTCAGAACTGTCAATATTGTTAAAGATCCATGAAACCTGGTAACTGTCACAGTTCAGGGGAACTCTAGGTATAATGTGTTTCCAAAGTGGGCTCATGAAGCAGAGAAAGGACGTATAAGAAAACTAAAGCAATCATCACACACCAGGACTTCAGCCAGTTCACCAACACCACTTTGTATGAGGAGCAGAGTAAAGGGCTGATGATGTGCTCATTTGCATTGCTTTTTTTGAATATAAAGTAGGCAGGGATTGAGAGCCCATTCTTCCAAGTGATGATTATTTGATACACAAAACAAAATCCAGCCCAGGTCCCCATCACTGCCCAGTGTCCTCATCCCAACTGTTGGCTTCACACACAGACACACAAAGTCATAATCCAGCCTGCAAACTAGAGTCTAGCAATAGCAATGCTATGATGCTTATAAAATAAACAAGCACAATCAAAAGAATACAATAAGGTGCTTATGCTTTTAGGATACAGTGACAGATTATATCTATCCCATTATATGACAAAGGACAAAAAGACCACAGAGCCAAGAACAGGTGAAATGTTTTATAATGGAAAGGGTATTTTAAAATATTTCCTTTTTTCTTTTCAAGTATGTGTGTGTGTGTGTGTGTGTGTGTATGTGTGTGTGCTATGCATGATTATGAATGTTTCCATGTGTGCTCACGAGTCTCAAGACCTAAGGTTGGGGATGAGACTCTTCCTCTATTGCTCTTTTACCTGATCCTTTGAGCCACGGCCTCTTGATCAAACTCAACTCATCCCAGCACTAGAGAAGCCTCTCTCTGCCTTCCTAGGCTGGAATTACAGGAGAGTTGCTGTGTCTGGCATTCTTATAGTCTCCCAAGCCTCTTTCTTGAATGGTAAGCACTTTAATAGCTGAACTAAGATTCACCGAAGGCTTAGCTTCTTAATATTTAATTTCCACTTAAATACATGCATATATTACACAGGATCAAAGCCTGGTGTTCCTATTAACATTTGCAAAATTGCTTTCTGTTATTTATACTTTTTAATAGATGAAGTGTTGCATTATCTGTGTTATGCTCAATTGTTAAGTGTGCTCTGGTACCCCACTCTCCTTTTCCAGCTTCTTCTTCCCCAATTATATCCTGTGAGTCCTCTAGTCCTTTCTCTAGTTAAATAAGAGGACGAGAACAGCTGCTCCTCCAGCTGGGAACTGCCCTGCATAGTGACCTTGACCTCATTTGTCACCATTTGGCTTCAGGTTCTACTACTCACATATCAGCATCTTTCCAATGAGATAGTAAAGTTTTCACGCTTTGTGAAAACCCAGACCTAGGCAGTAGTCCCCCTAATTTCACAGATGGCAGCAAGGGCAAAACAGGAAAAAAGAAGAATCTTGACATTACAGCTTGCTTTGTGTAAAGCCGTAGTGACTTGCTTACTAAGCACAAAGAGATGTCTCCCTGCTCTCTGTGTAAAGTTCTTCACTAGGCTCTTCAGGTCCTGCTGTGCTAGAAACTCGCTCCACACTCTGCTGCTCTCAGCATCGGTTTTCTCTCCCTGTTCCACTCTCTGGGATCTACAGTGCAGCCTGAACTGGAGTCACCCATGCACTCAGGACACTGTTGAATCCTCTTCATTCAGTTCAAAAGATTCAGACGCCTTTAAGGAAAGCATAGACGTAAGTCAAACTGACTCTTCAAACCTCCCAGGGCTTTGATTTGTTAAACACTCAGGAGGCAGAGGCAAGTGGATCTCTGTGAGTTCGAGGAGCAGCCTGATCTACACATGAGATCCAGAAGAGACAGGGTTACACAGAAAAACCCTGTCTCAAAAAAAAAAAAAATTATTCTGGTTTGGTTTAGTGACAAAGAACGAGTTGATCATGCTAAGTGTTGGTTTCTGTGTATGGTCCGTCGGGATTTCACCACTGACCTCTGGCAGCAGAATCATCATCTTTAGGCTCTGCAATATGAGGGGACAGGGTTGTGCTGTTAACAGATAAGAACAGGGCCTTGAAATGAGCACCTGGGCAGGATGACCACTGACCTTGAGTTATCTGACCTGCCATCTCTATTCCTCTAGCTTCTGCCCTAAAATATGTGGGTACCAATGGAAACTAGAGGTTGCTACAGAGCCAGAAAACATCCTCTCTGAGGTAGGTGCTCTTTAAGTGATGAGTCATAGCATTTTTTTAACCACATTTGTTTGCATTTCCTCGGTGTTGTTTGCTTTGTGCTTGCCCGCTTTTAACCAGTTTCATGTCCTGCTATTCTCCTGCAGACACCTGTGTTCAGATTACATCCTTCTCTTTGAGAGCATGTTCCCCTTTATAGCTGAGATACACTTAGGGAATAATCACTGACCACAGTATAGATACATAGAAGAGTGCTTAGTTCTTAAAATAATAGAATATTACAGGGGCTAATTTACATAAAAATCACAAAGAAGCTGAATGAAGCAGAGTCTTCTCATGCACACTGACACGGGATAGCTACTCAGGGTAGGAAAAATTGTCCTTGCCCAACATCCAATCAGAGATGAGACTCAAGGAGGGTGAAGACTTTAGTCCTTAGACAATGTGGTGGGTATACTAGAACCAGCAATAAGAATAAATAGTAATAGTTTATGCATTTTTGTTTATATGTGATGTTTTGCCATTACTTTAAACTGTGAAGGACAGAGTGATTGTCCAGTGTCCTCACCATGGACACGCCATTCATCATAAATCTTGGAGATTTTCACCTTGTTGGTCTTCAGTCTCATGCTTCCTCTCTGACTGCAGAATCAAGTGCACCAGTGTTAGGTTTGTATGCTCCTTGGAGGATCTGCGGATGTTATGTCAGGGAATCTCTTGGTTCCCATTGCTGCCTCATCTACTTTCTCTATTCTTCCCCTAACTCCTCACATCTTCCCACCTCCTCAGTAAGTAGCTTTGTGGAGAAACAAAGCAACAGTGGATTTGGTGGTTTTATATGAGAGAATCATTCAATGTACCTCATTAAGCCTATATTTCTTTCCCATTTCCTTCATCTTTTGAGTTTAAGTTTAGTCATAAAAACAACCCAAGGAATAGTTGCAATAATGAAATAAATTAGTATATCTATTTTTCAATAAGGGCATTATAAAGTGCATTGACAATTCTGAAAATTGACTTGAACTTAGATAATAAACTTCTAGTCCCAACAGGATGGCCCAGAACTTTTTTTGGTTCTCTTACACTAAGGGCTATTAGTCCCAGAAACCATCAGAGGAAAACAGGGGAAGATGCTTAGAGAGAGTTAATAGGTGTAGGAACTTGAATTTGGGGGAAAACTCTGAGGGGGCATTTGTAATTCCCTCAGACCAGCAGGAGCAATTCAGGTCAGGCCTGCAGGACCCTTATTCCTCACAGATGACACCCCACATGTGAGTCCATTCTCTATTGAAGAGAATGTGTCTCTTTAAAAACTTCATGAGCGGGCTGGAGAGACGGCTCAGTGGTTAAGAGCACTGCCTGCTCTTCCAAAGGTCCTGAGTTCAATTCCCAGCAACCACATGGTGGCTCACAACCATCTGTAATGAGATCTGGTGCCCTCTTCTGGCCTGCAGGCATACATGCAGACAGAATACTGTACACATAATAAATAAACAAATCTTTAAAAATAAACAAACTTCACGAACAGGGTTGTACCAGACAGCCAGAAGGAACCCTAAGGTGGGTGAGGCAGTAGGCTCTGTGTCAATGTTCTCTCCTCCTCTTATAAGAAGGCCTAAGCACAAGGCAAGGCCAAGGGCCCTAGAAAGCTCAAGAACATATCCCTACAGAGCACAGTCAATTGTGTTGGTGAATTTGACTTGAGGAACTCAGGTAGAGTGAGCAGGCTATGTGTCCCACTAGAAGATAGAGACCCTCTATATCGAGCCATTCTGTCTCCAATCCCTTATAACCCCCGGGATACACACTTGAACCAATGTGGGGTACTCACACTGACACATCACAAACACCCTGCTCTCAGTCCACAGTAGCTTTCACTCCTGATATATCACATTTTATGAGTCTAGGCTAATGTACAATAATAAGTTTCTGCAATTAAAGCTTCATGCAGAGAGTTTCATGACCCTAAAAGATAAGTGTGGTATTTATTTATCCTACCCTCCCTTTAGCCCATAGCAACTACTGTTCTTTTTGCTGTCTCCACAGTATTGGTCCTTTTAGAATGCCATATGGTTAGGATCATGTTGTTGTTTTGATTTGTAACTTTTTGTCAACAGTCAAAAATTTTTTTGATGTGCTTGCTGGCTATGGTTCTCTTCTTTGGCATACTGAGTATTTTGTTTTTATTCAGACAAACTAATTCTCTTATTGTTGAATTTTAAATGTCTTTTTGTAGTTTGGGTCACAGTTCTTTACCTTATGAATTTTTTATAAGCATTACTTTTTTCTTGATTGTTTCTTTCACAGATCAGACTTTTGTATATTAATAAAATTTAGATTATCATTTCTCTCACAAAGCATGTCTATAGTGACCTGTCAAAAAGTCCAAATCCATCATCCAAACTCACCAATCTGTTGTCATTTAAGAACTGTAGAGTCTTAAGATTTTCAAATTTAAAATTTTTATTTATTGTGTGTGTGTGCAAATGCCATGGCAAACATGCAAATCGGAGAACAACTTGCAAACTTGTTCTTCTCTCTCATATAAGCTATAGGAAATAAATCCAGGTCTTCAGGTTTTGCTGAGTTATCTCAAAAGCCCTACTTAGATTCATGCTCCATTTTTAAGCTGTCTTTATAATAAGTACAATTGTTTTGCCTATACTGGTAGGATATAGAAGCATATGAACAAGCGATTAGCAGACTGCATTAAACATCTACGGAACAAAAGCAGATCTTCTCTTCAATATAGACGCAGAGTTTTCCATAGCCACGCCCTGAGAATGTTGTTTCAGTGTGCTGTCTTTAGTTTTTGTGTGCATCTCTCCCAAGAGCCTCATTCTAGCCCAATGATTGGCCTGTGTTGCAAGAGGCACACAGGCTGCATTCCCAGTGCCTGGCTAGCTTATACCCGAAATAATTACACAGAAAACTGTATTAATTAAATGACTGCCTGGCCCATTAGCTCTAGCCTCTTTCTGGCTAACTCTTACATCTTAAACTAACCTATCTAGTAATCTGTGTATCACCATGAGGATGTGGCTTACGGGGAAGATTCTAACCTACATTCATCTCAGGCCGGAGAAACATGGTGTCTGCCACACTTCCTTTCTCCCCAGCATTCTGCTCTGTCTACTCCGCCCACCTAAGGGCTGCCCTATCAAAAGGCCAAGGCAGTCTCTTTATTTAACCAATGAAAGCAATACAAATGAAGAAGCACCTCCTACACCATATCCCCTTTTTCTGTTTAAACAAAAAAGAAAAGCTTTCACTCTAACATAGTAAAATTACATATAACAAAAGTTATTAAGCAAGAATTACAGTTACAACCTATTTTATATTTTATCATGACAAAGGAAAATTATAATGATAATAAACTCTAGAAATGACAGACATCTCGCTGCCTGGACAGTCACCCAAAGTTCTTTTGTACCATTGGGGCGTTCATCCTCAGCCTACAGGCCCATAGTATCCAGCAGACTTTTTCATGACACAGGAAAATTTAAAGACAGTTTAGTCACTTTCTTCTGTGTCCTGCAGAATGTCTCGTAGACTCTTTCATGAATCAGGAACCCTGAAGGATCATCTCACCTTTAGGCAAGTTCAGCAGTCCTCTCTCTGCAGGTTCTTTGTGTCCATTTAAGCAGTCCAGGCAAGAGCAGTTTCTTGCCCAAATGGCTATCAAACTCCATAAGGAGCCTCTTCGATGCCCATCTTCCTCTTGAAGTAGTTTGGTGCTGCCAGGAGCAGACGTATCTTATTGTCATGAAAAGTTCTAAGTTATCAAAACATTAAATGCCATATTCTGTCGTCTTTGAAAGATATGAAGAATGTCTATCTAACTGAAATATACCTCTGTATATCTAGAAAATCTAACATGACTACAAGCTTGACTATATCAATGATTATCCATTAACAACCTACATTTCTTAATTATACATTACATTTTTAAATGAACTACACAATCACAATACCTTAATCAAGATCAGAAATACATATATATAACAAAATTGACTTTAAACTTATATCAATAAATCAAAATTTATACTAATACAAATTATTCATATCTATATCATATCCCCCTTTAAATGTAAAAAGAACATTTATAAACAATATTTGGGAATATGGGCGTAGTTACTTCTCTCCAAACTTTTTTCTGCTGTATGGGGGCGCTGTCAATCAGGTCTTTCATGGTGTATCCTGTTCATCTCAGTCATCAACTGAGTGAAGTAATTTTCTGAAGGTGTTTACAGTGACCTTTCAGGAGGCCATGATCTATCAAACCACATTGGTGTAGAAGGAATCCACAGGGTCTCATCCTCTGTGAAAACAAAAGAAGAACCTCCTTTCCAAAGCAGCATATTCTTAGACCCAAATTTGGAAGTCATGATACCTTTAGTACATATATGTTGGTTTTGTTTGGCAGGCCATACAATGAAAATTCTCTCTGTAGTTAGCTCCTTCACAGTCAAAAAATTTAAAGAAAACACAATAAAATACATAATCCAGACATTCTGTGAATTTTCCATTTTTATGTGACTTATTTTTCTTTTTTTTAATTTATGTCTATCTGTACTCTGTCTCTTTAAAGACTTTACCCCCTTTTTTAAGGCATTAACATTATTTTATGACTCTCTATACTCTTTTTTTTTTCTCTCCCAAGCCTACGTACTTCATCTAACAGTATGACCCATTTAGAGGTTTTTTATGTCTGAATCTGTCCTATTGTGAATCTGTAATTCTTTAATGTACAGGAACAGTTTTTCTTTGCGCTTTTAAAATGCTAAGCTCTTAAGAATCTAAGCTGTGACAATTTTAGGTCAAATACAGGTACTGCCTGCTTGCTCCACCCAGTCCAACATGGAGGAGCCTGGATGTCTGCGGAAATCCACCATGCTCTCCTGCCTGACTAAGCCTGATCCCACCATCTGCCCAGGCAGGAAGAGCTGAGCCATGGCATGGTCTCAGCTACTTTTTTTTTCAATCCCGAGTGGGCAGACAAACATCTGGGCACACAAATGCTCCATAGCCAGAGTTTGCACCAGTGGCAGGGCCCAGGAAGCCTCATTTTAAAATGGCGCAGCTTTTTTTTGTTGTTGTTGCTGCTATTGCCAAGCCAGGAAATCGCTCTGTTGCACGCCCCAGTAAACAGCAAAAAAGCTGTGTTAAACTCTATCTCTCTCCTTTTTAAGCCCTCTCAGGTTTTTAAGTGGATTTAGCCCCATGTTGGGCGCCAATTTGTTGCAAGAGGTGCACGGGCTGCGTTCCCGGTGCCTGGCTAGCTTATCTACCCTACCTGTAGACTGTAGCCTGACAACAACATTGAAAGTCAGAAACTGTAAATTACATAATCTGTTTTCCCTCAGAATTAAGTTGGATCTTCAGAGTTTTGCCAGTTACTATGATGTTTTGAATCAGGTTTCTTATATCCATTAAATAACCTGCTTGGATTTTGTTGTGTTTGTTTGACCAGACAGTTTACAAGCACTGAGTAAGAGCAGCTATCATATATAATTTCTGTGTCTGTCAGCACTCCCCTTCAACACTGAAAGAAAATCAAGACACTTTTGGAAAAATAAAACCAGAAGATGATGTTACCTATGTAAAATGAATGGCTATAGACAGTTTTGTTATCACAAAGGGCACGAGAAAGAAAGAGTTTGGGGATATCAAATGTTAACAGGGAAAGTCAAAACTTTAATGCTGTATGATGTGACTCACAATTTATTTACAGGCACTATGCCAAAATTATTATATTGCATTTAGGGAACAGAAAAATGACAGCAAAATAAAATAATGCTTCTACATATCAGTGGACTGGAAACATCAAGACTATATAAATATTCTTCCAGAAATAATGGAAGAACTACTAGAAAGGCTATGTAATGAGATAAATTCAAATGCTATAGGTAAATCAAAATGAATTAATAAAAATGCAGGTAACCTACAGAAAGGCAGGAAAGGGAGAACACACAAATGAAAAATGTGTTAGCTACCTTATTATAACAATAGCTATGCTGTATATATTTCTAAAGAAATATTCTGATATTGAAATTGGTACAAAGATTCACAAGCCCACAGTTACACATGTTATAGTAAAAAGTATAAAACATAATGCCATTAAGATATTGCTCAAAAGAAAAGAAGAAATCATGATGTTCTGAGAAAGTAAAGGATCATTTGCTGTTCTCTCATTGGCAGCACATATACTACAATGAGAATAATACAGAGAAGATTAGAATGACTTCAGCATTTGTATTTTATGATTATGAGTCAATCCACCAATAAAAATGTGTATTGATTTTAATTGTGCATGCACTGAGCAACAGTGAAGCAAAAACTAATAGAACATAGGAAGAAACAGCTAAATCCACAGTCAGAGCTGGACAACTTAATTTCCTTCTCTCAACATTTTACTAAGCAGCTAGATAAAGCATCAGTCAGAATACTGAAGACAAAACCAGCAACGAATAGACTCTAATTGACACTTATGGGGTAAAATCATAATGTTCATATTAATTTAAGAACCTGCATGTCCTTTATCAAAATAGACTATATTCTGAGGAGAAGATAAGCTATTAAATAAAAGTTGAATGAAAATAGTGTGATCATAGTAGAGTGAAAAGGAAAATGCAAAGGGAACAATAAAAGTGAATTATGCATATATGGATTAATATATACTAACTGGATTAATAGAAAAATATAAAAGTTTGTTGGACATAATTAAAGCAATGGAGAGAGGAAATTTATAGTACCAAGTGCTACATTTGAATGGTAGAAAAATCTTAAACTAATAATGTAAGAGTATGCTTCAATAAGCTAGAATAAGAGAACAAAGTAAACTCAAGACAAGCAGAGTGAGGGACTTAGTTGAGACAGCTGAAATTAAAGGAAAAAAACAGAGAATGTTAATTGCACAGAAAAAAAACTAGTTTTAAAATTTTTTTGACCTGAAGAAAATGACATTATTTGCAGAGATCTAAACAGATGCTAGAACTACAGAACCTACACTCATCCAAGGGGCAAAAGAGAGTTTCAATGCACATTACTGGGATGGAAAAGTCATTACCAATCTTACCTATCTGGGAACACTACAAGTTACAGTAAAAACTAGCCTGACAAAATATGCCTACTGATGCAATAGTGCCATAAGCATTATGAGAACAGCTATTATATGATTGGATGAAAAGCCTTCACCACAAGATGAAGCCCATGCTTGGTACATTTACTGGGTTAAAGATCCATGGCTGGTGTGCCGGCTGATTTTATGTCAACTTGAGATATGCTAGAGTCATCTGAGAGGAGGAAACCCCGATTAAGAAAATACCTCTATAAGGTAGGGCTGGGAAAGCTTGTAGAGAATTTTCTTAATTAGTGATTGATGAGGAAGGGCCCAGGACATTGTGGGTGGAGCCATCCCTGGGCTGGGATCTTGGTTCTATAAGAAAGCAGGTTTGCTAAGCCATGGGGAGCAAATCGGTATGCAGCATCCCTCAGTGACCCCTGCATCAGCTCCTGCTTCCAGGTTCCTGCCCTGATTTCCTTCATTGATGGACTACAGGTATGGAAGCATAAGGCAAATAAACACTTTCTTCCTCAGATTGCTTTTGATCATGGTGTTTCCTTATAGCAGTAGTAGCCCTAACTAAGACAGATGGCTACACCATAGGCCATAGGGGAGAAGCTACTAATATCATTCAGTTAAATGGGCGTAGTATTAAACTACAACACAAGTTCTTACATTTATTCATATAGACTATTTAGCAATCCTCATCAGATAAGCTTTCTTTTGCAGTACATAGTGATTATACATAGATCCACAACTGATCAATATACAGAGAATAAGAGACTGTGGAGTCCCTAGCTCTAAGAGGGAAATCCACATCACAGTTTGGTCTCTATTGCTTTGACAAAGACCAAGATCAAAAGAAGAAAGGTTTGTTTGGCTTATGCTTCTACATCATAAACCTTCACCAAGGTAAGTCAGGACAAGAACTCCAAGTAGGAGCCTGGAGACAGGACCTAAGCAGGAAATATGGAGGGATGCATTTTGCTGGCTTTGCTTTCCATTTATTCAGCCTGCTTTCTTATATACCAGGAACATCTGTCCAGGGGTGGTACTAGTCACAGTGGGCTGGAGCATCTCACATCAATCATTAAAAAAGAAAATGACCCTCAGTTTTGCCTAAAGACCAATACGGTGAGGGTATATTCTCTACTGATGTTCCTTCTTCTCAGATGACCATAGCTTGTGTCAAATCAACAACAACAAAAAAAAAACCCTACACACTATTTCCTATAAAGGCTTAGGCATCAAGTTCTAAGTGGGGTTGGAAAGATTGTAAGGGGCAGAAATAGTGAATGGATAGATTTGGTGAAACATTGTTTGCTTGATGTAACAAGGCCATTGTAACAAATTTGCAACAGCCCAGACAGCATGCATAAGGCTTGCATAAGATCAGGTCAGCC
The DNA here is from genome assembly GCA_004026605.1 of Ondatra zibethicus. Taxonomy (NCBI): domain Eukaryota; kingdom Metazoa; phylum Chordata; class Mammalia; order Rodentia; family Cricetidae; genus Ondatra; species Ondatra zibethicus. Next base: position 29,869 of record PVIU01005517.1, on the reverse strand, counting down.
AAATCTCAACTTGGATGGGGTGGGCCTCATAAAGCCCCATCACTAGTTGAAAACTGCTAGGAAGTGATGGTTGCTGGAGGAAGATTAGCTTCCTTCTGTAAAGTGGGTCCTGAGAATGCACCCATTGCCATGGTCCTAAACCCATGTACAGATGGGCAGTAGTGAATGGACTCAGGAATTTATTTTATTTTTTTAAAAGAGAGCACATGAAGCTGGGAGGATAAAATGGTAGGGAAGACTGGGGAGGAATTTGAGAGGAGGGACTGACTGGCATGGATTTGATCCAAACACCTTATACGCACACATGATTATTAAATAAAATATTTAAGTAAAAGAAATAGCATAAAAATGGACACACATTAATTGACATTAGATGAAACATACCAATTCTTGAAAAGTACAAACAGAACTATCACATCTCATCATGGACTAGAATCCTTGAGAAATTTCAATTTATAATTAAATACCTGTCTTACAAGAAATCCCTTTGCTGAGGTCATCTAAAATCAGAATTCTACCAAGTCCTACAACTGAAAAAGAAGTGACACCAATCATATATACTTATTTTCTTGGCCATGAATTAATTTTTCTGAATTTCATATACAAAGCTAGTATTATCCTATTATTGAAGTTAGACCTATTCAGTACCAACAAAAAAACTAAGACAGATAAAAAATAGAAAATGTTCTGCTTGCTCTAAAACTGAAAATTTGAATTTCAGATGATTTAATTGTGTGTAACACTAAGGGCTTGAGTTACTAACATCAGTTGGAACGACTGGCAATCATCTTACTTCACTACAGTCTATGAGGGTTTTCTTCCTTAGCTTTTTGTGGTGGTTTTTCTAAATGATCTTCAGTCCAATGAATACACATTTTTACATCACTACTTGTGATAAGTTTGGGTAAGTCACTGTATTCCCCCAGAATCTGTTTCTCCATCTGTTCAGGGGAAGGTGAGACTTCCAATCCCATGAGACTGTTGCACGTTTTAAATACACAGATACACAAGAAGTATTCTGTGTGAGTACTGGAAAGTCATCCTAGTCAGAACATTTAATAAATACACCAGACTGATCTTTCTCATGGTCTACTTGTTGTTTATTGCTGACTTTGTTCAGACTCAACCTTCCATAGGTTTGGAAGGTTTGTGATTTAGTTAGATATAGTTTGGTGATGAGAGAGAGAGAAAAAAATCTCAGATCACAAATGCAAATCTGAACTGAGGAACCCAGAGAGTTTCCTAGCTTTAATGACCCATAAGGCATGTAGGTTCATTTGGGTCAGGGCAGGGTCTTCTATAGGCATTCTCCTTGGATCTGACTTTTTAACATTTTTCGTGTTCAGGAATTAGCAACATATGTGGAAAGTATAGAAGAGTAAGGAAGAAAAAGAAAGAATGAAAGGAGGCAAAAGGGATGGAACTGTGTATATAAAACTCCAGGGAAAGGTCATACAAATTGGAATGAAATGCAGACATCAGATAAAGTTGTAGCAGCTTAAAATATGGATTAGAGCTTGAGTCCCAGCCACAGAAACAAAATGCAGAAGGTATTTGCTGATTACAATGACATGAAGCTGGGCTGTTGGATAGCATCATTCTGGTCCCTTGAGCTTTTTGGTGAGTAAATGGGTCTGCCTTTGTTTATAATGTTTTAGTATTCCTCATCTTGATTTGTTATAAAACCTTTCAAATCATGATTCCTTAAGGCAAATGTCTGGGGCAATAGAGTGGATTACGTCAATTGTTTCATTGTCTTTGATAGAATCAGATGGATTATTTTTTTCCAATTCTTCTTTATAGAGGCAAGTAATGTAACTGTTGGAGGCTTCCCATTCCCTAGAAAGATGCTTACAGTTTCTGCGGTGCTGAGGCAAAGCAGGAAGAGCTGTGAGTTCCTGTGACCTGTAGGTCATGAGGCAGTGGTTTATTTATCCAAGACAGAGACTCAGCTTTGGAGCAGAGGTGGTGGCATTGCCCTGTCTACAGCCCAAGTTAAAGACATTCAGTCATTATCAAATGGGATGGGCTAAATTTTTTTTTTGCAAAAAAAAAATTTTGCAAAATATATAGGAATTGCAATAATTCTTAGACAGTTTCAAACAGTAAAATAAAAATGTACGCTGTTACTTGCTTTCAATTTTGCCTCTGTAGTGCTGGCATGTTTTTCTTTTTTAGTTAGCACACAAAGTAACATTGTGGCATTTATGAAGACATAGATCATTACACTTGTTCTTATTGCACCTCATCCACTCCCTGAACAGTCCCCTTTCATGTCACACAGATTTCATTAATAGTATCTTTTTCTTATTGAAAAAGTCAGAAGGTGTTTTTGTCTTTTTTCTTCTTCTATTTGTGTCTGGAGAGAATTTCATGTTTTCTATTTTGAAAAGAATTATACCTAAATGATTAAGCAATTGTTCCCACATAATGCTATTTTGGATATCATTTTGAATGCTAGCTTTCTATATTTGGAGTCATTCTGAGTCCTTGTCTCATGCAGCTAAACCTTGAAGTCCTCTTATAGTTGAGGATGACCTTCAACTTATCATCCTGCCCTTATCTCCAAAGTGCTGGGATCACAGGTGTGTACTGCCAAACCACTATTTTACACGTGGTTCTGGAGATCCCATCCAGGGCTGCACAAATTTGATAAGAACTCTACCAACTGAGCTAAATATTCAGTTTGAGAAATGGTTTGGATATGTTCATTTCTTTGGCTCTAAATAATAGTATGAGATACTCCTATTTGCATCCTGTTGAAATTGTTTCTCTTTCTCTCTCTCTGTATACAATAAAAAGTTGGCTTTTTAAAGAGACATACTTCAGAAAACCTATAGTTCCTTTGATTCAACACATTACTTGGTGAGCAATAAATGGAAACTAATTGTGGAATTGGATTATATTCAGAGTCTGGCTAGAAAAAAAAGATATCCAGGCCTTATTTGTTTGAAATAAAATCAACCAATTCAAAACCCTTGTACACAAAAATGTATGTACATATACACACAAGCGCACACACAAAAGCATAGAAAGACACACAGAAGCACACAGAGAGTCACTCACACAGCACACACACAGACATACACAGCACACATACACTCATACTGCTAGTATGGTTTTATATGCTGTAAGACTCTTCATCAAATAACTCATTTCAGATTTCACAGTTGTCCATATGTCCAACTGTCATGGTTTGTATTGCTAACTTATTGGCTTTCATTCCTGTCTGAGTTAAGATCAATGAAGAGAAATTGATATATATGAGGGAATGTTGATGCATGGTGTCATTGTAGTTTTAGATAGCATTCATCCTCAAGAGTCACCAATATCCTTAAAGATGAGAATCATTTATCTGTATAATGACAACATTCTTATTTTTATAAAGGAACTTCTTTAGAGTTAATATTGCTATTTATTATGATGTCCATTATTAAAACACAAGGAGAAACAAAGTTGAGAAGAAGCATCTCTCCTTTGGTATCTACAACATCAGTAGCTGTCTTAATCACTGTTCTATTGCTGTGAAAAGACACCATGGCCGAGATACATTTTATAAAAGAAAACATTTAATTCATTACCGTTATAGTGGGGAGCATGGCATCAGGCAGGCATGGTGTTGGAGAAGAAGCTAAGAGCTATACCTTGGTCTGCAAGGAGAGAGAGAGAGAGAGAGAGAGAGAGAGAGAGAGAGAGAGAGAGAGAGAGAGAGAGAGAGCCTGGGCCTGGTCTGGGATTTTGAAACCTTAAAGTTCACTTCCAGTGACACACTTCCTCCAACAAGGCCGCACTTCCTCTAACAAGGTCACCCTTTCTAATCCTTTCAAACAGCTCATCAACTGTGGACTACTCTTACAAATATATGAGTCCATGGGGGCCTATTCCCATTTAAACCACCACAGTAGTGATGGAGTTGAAACTCTTAAGAACTACCTTTGCTGTATACCACGTGTGTGGTTTGAAGGCCCACTGTCAATTTCCTTCTCACTAGGCTGTGGACAGGGCTGTATGAGGGTGAATGGGGATGTGTTCCAGTCGGGGTCGCCAATCCTGCTATTACTGTTGTGAAGTATGAAAGCAGTTCCCTTCCAGCTATTGTGTGTCTTATTGTATGTGTTTCTTTTGTTGATGTTGCTAGTCATGTTGTCTCAACATTTTCACCAAACTAATGTGTGGTTTGTCTAATTTTATTCCAGATGTCAGTAGCTTTTCAGGTATAACTTACATATTTTTTGACATTTTCGGCTTGACTAATGCATTCAATTGTTTTCTTGTTGCAAGCATCGATTATTATTCAACTGCTCTCTTATTGGAAACAGAAAAGCCAGTTGAGAATGGTAGAGTGCATTGGTCAAACACTTTAGAGACTAGCTTTCCACTTCATTGCTCTGCTTAATTTCATGTTTTCTCGAGACACATAATGCTTTCGTTTTATAGATTATTGAAGCAGAAAAGAAAGTGCTTCTCACTCAGCTAGATTCGCTTCCTGTCTGTGGGGTTATGACCAGGGATATCTAGTGTTCCAGTAGTTCTCTGAGATTGTTCAAGTATCTGCATTTGAGGGAGAGTTATCATGTTCACCAGGGGATTAAGAGCAAATAGTGTGGATGATGATCTAATATTTCCTTTGTTATTTGGAGATATAGTTCCTCATAGTGCACAACATCATCCCATGCCAACTAAAATTCTGTTGTATGTGGCAAAGAAGAAAAAAATAACAAGTTGATGCTATGCCTGTGGTTCTCAGATTCCCAAAACTAAGATTATCTTTTCGGATAGCTGTGCAAATTTTCTCCTTTGATCCCTGTTTTAAGGGAACAGCAGAGAGTGTAGCATGTCCTTCATTTATTCACCATACTTTCTAGAAGGATCAGGAAGTTTGTGCCCTCCCTACTTCCATTTTCATAGAGAAAAATACAACCAGTAAGCCATAGCTTTGATAAGCTGAGAAGTCTAAACTGCTGTGATTCCCCCACGCCCTTCTTAAATGAGTGAGCAGACCACTGACACCCACCCTGGAGCTGCAAAAGGAACATGCTAGTATCTGTGGTCTGTCTGTGAGTGACACATTTTCGTTGAGCGCTTCATCCAGTGCTGGGCTGCATCCAGTAGTACTACTATGGGGGAGATTTGTGTACTCTCTGCAGCCTCAGGAGAGGGCAACTAAGTGAAGTAGACTTCAGGCCGGCTGTCATTCTAGTCATCTGCACACATGAGGACCTTCAACAGCAGTCTGAGATGTTCAAAGCTGAAATCCAGTGTTCCTGCAAGGCTGGAGTGGGGAGGACATCAGGAACTCCATCCATAACTGAGGAGCTCTTGCCAGTTTGTAGCTTTGGACAAAGGTAGAGTGAGCTGTGCTGAAGAGTGTGGCCCCCGGTAGGTCGACCCTGCTCCAGTGGAGGACCATGTGTAGATGGGCAACATCAGTCAGATTTGGTGGGTTATTTAAAAAGAGGACACAAATTTGAGAGGGGGTAGGGAGTTGGGGATGAATATGATCAAAACTCACCGTGTGAAATTCACAAGAAATTAAATGTATGAAAAGTAAAAAATAAGACTAGTTTCCAAAAATGCTAAAAAAAATGCCACACAAAATAAAATATGTTCTTATCATGGCCAAAGAGATTGTGACAGAGATATTTCCACAAATATCTTGTCCTTAACCATTTCCCTGAATACCATTTCCAGAAACCATGTGGTTTCCTGAAGAAAACATGGCAGACTGAAAGAGCTGTCTAGACCACAGCTCTTTCCCATCTTCTTCAGTATTTTTTACTTGCCTGGAACAGGATAGTGCCTGGCAACCCTAAAGCCATCCTGGTACCATGAAGGGACGTCAACTTGCTGATAATAGGAGAGCAGAGAAGACAAAAGAAGTAGTGCTTGAGGAATGATATTGAACTAGCCTTGAACAGTTTAACCTCTAACAGAAGATCTGAGATAATCTGAGAATTGAATTCCTATTAGTTTAAATTCTCTGTGGTTAGTGGATATTCTCTTCCTGGAAGTTAAACATATTACTAAGAAGCAGGAACCCTGTATAATCAGGTCCCCTGTCTATATTCTCACATAGCACTGCCAAGAGGCTGCCTGTACTGCCCTGTACAGACAGTGTGAGCTGGATGGAGCCTCTCTCTGCCTGGTCATGCCACACTAGCTTTTCTCCTGTTCTTGCTTCAGGCTCATCACTAGGCCTTCCTATACCTCACCTCTGACCTTGCCACCCCCCCCCCGGGTTAGCCAAAGCTATCTCTTCTTCTGCTGAGTTTCAATTTAAATGTTGCCGACCAAGAAAGCAATTCATGGGTCTCCTAGTCCTTGGTTTTTATTTTTGGCTTGTCTTTATTTTTTTCAAAATAGTCATTAGAGATACAAGCAAATAATTATGTGGTTCGTTCAAAGTGTGAGATTGCTCCTGCTTGTTTTCAAGACAGTAAGTAGGCTTGAATGTTTTGTTTTTGGTGGTACCTGGCAGGTTTGTGATAGGAACTCAACTGGGTGAGTAAACTGTAGCATGAACTATTAATATATGCATAATAAGCTCAGTTGTGTAGTTCTTAAGCAAAAGAGGACTGACTGTTCAATAGAGTTAAGAACAATGAGGCTACCATGTTTCACTGACGATGAGGAATTCTTGGTTTATCTACCAAGATTTTATAGCTGACTTCCCAAGAGATTCAGTTGTGGCAATGGACAGGTTATTCATTGGGCATAGGTGGGAAACAGCATAGACCACCACTCTGAGAACAGTTTGAGTATCAGGAAGAGCCTTTACTCCAAAATCCCAACCTCCAAACCATTTAACAAGTCTTCTGCTGTGCTGGAGAGATGCTCTCCAGGGATGCCCAGACCTGCCAAGCGTGATTTCCCACCATGGCACTATTTGTTTTCATCTTTGGAGGAAAATGGGACACAATGAAACATTATTTCCCAAAAGAGGATTCCATTTCTTTAACTATTTATAACCCTCAAATAATAAAATATGACTAGGGATTGGTATCATATTTCAATGACTTTTCCAGCTGTTACCCAATTGTGTGCATTCTGAAGCATTCTTTCATACAGCTGTAAACCTACCACTTATGCATAGCAGTTGGGAAACAGCCAGTGGTTAGCAGTTTCAGGTCTGCAGCCTATACACATTGACACATTCACTCACTAGGAGAGGGTGAGGAAACCAGCTCTCTCCTCTGCTTTCTTGTGATTGATTACATATGCTGTCTGCCAGCTCATGAAAGACGGTCAGTGGGGTGACCCCAGTTTGAACATTTGTTGGCTGGTGTTCTGTTCCCTGAGGAATACGCTGCTCATTCTACATAGAAGGGATGAGGCTGTGTGTTTGCATCATGACCTGTGTTCCTGTGTGCTTGTCACTGCTGCTGAACCACAGCCCCACAGAAGGCATCCCTGGAAGTGTTTAGAAGTGTCAGGGGTGACAGATTGTTCTCTATGTGTGTGTGCCAAGGGGAAGTCAAATCATAAAGCTAAAATCTTATGTTCAAATTTTTTGATTGCCATGATGTATTTGTTATTAATGTGTAGAAATATAATTTACCATTCTGATATAGTAAACTCAGTGTTTTCAGACATCTTTTTGCTTTTAAATGCATTATAAATTTTCTTACTTCTCTGAAATCTTTGGGCTTTGCTTTCAAGCAATAATAACCCTGATAGTTCGTCTCTCTTGCTTACTTGTATCTCTTCCCATTTCCACTTGTGCTTTCTCTCAACAGGTTAGCTTCTTTCTTTTGCCTCTTTCCACCTCTTTCTCTACAGAGCGTCTAGTCAGAGTCTCCTTCCTCACTAGCATTACTTCCTGTATTTCTCCTAGTGTGAGAAGACCCAGCCCCTATGCAAACTCTCTGGGAATGAGGTGTTCATGGACAGGTTTACCCCATGCACCTTTATTTCCACAGCATCCACTATCCAAGGCCTTGACTTTGGGTCTTAGTCACAATCCTGCCATTAGGGATTACATGCTGACATGGACAAAATTCCACTGCAGGAAGACTCAGGGTTTCTACACAGATGGGCGACAGCTGATTGGAGCGCTCAAGTGAGGCAGTTGGAGGATCCTCTCATCTGCACCGAACCACCGTGTCAACAGTACAGTTCCAGCAGGAATGGGTTGGCAGGCTGTGCTGCCACGACCCAAGAGCTGATGGTGGGTATTGCTCTCCAGGAGGACATGACCAGGGCAGCAAGCCAGACAGTGTGGCAGATGAGTCAGCCTGGAAAGTGATCCGGCTGTGACAGAGGGGGGAGAGCAGAAAACAGAAGCAGTAGTCAGGAACCAACAGGTGGGTTGAGCAGCAGGAAAGGGGGGGGCGCATTCTCACAGCAGGTGGTGGAACAGATGGGAGAGCTGGCGATAAGCAGCAGGTGGGCAGGTCAGCAGGTGAGAGACAGGAGGGCTAACGCGAAGCAGGGGTAGAGCACCAGCTACGGGTGCAGTGGTGAGGATGTATGTGTGCAGAGGAAGGGCAGCAGACAGGGGACAATGGGGCAGGGGAAGCAGCCTGGAGCTCTTTGACCCGTCCTGGCTACATATGCTATTTGAGAGAATGTGGAGGCCACAAGTGACAAAGTGCAATCTGTTCTTCCAGGTTGCTGATCTGTTTTGAAAGGAAGTGGCTTAGGATGGATGAAATTATGTTCACTTTAGAAGGAAAAATGGCAGATTTCTTTTTCTTTCTGCCGTTTTCGAAGTGACAAGGGAATCAGGGGTGGCTGGATCACCGGGCAGAAGGAAGGAATCCGGCCACAACAACTTCCCGAGGGACAATTGAAAGTGAACGTCTTTTCCGAAAACTTTGAAAGGGAAATTAAGAATGTACTTGGCTTTAAAAAGATGGCCATGGCATGGAAATGACCCACGCTTTGAGGGGGTAAGACCACAGTGGGGCAGAGCCATGAAGGAAGGCAGTTCCTCCATGCCGTCGCTGGAACTGTTTGCCACCTGCACAGGCCTTGGCACAGCTGCCGAGCACATGCAGAGAAAAGGGTACTACTGGAGTAAGATGGTATCCTCAATGCACATGTTTTGGAGGGCTAGGCAGGTACTTTGGTGCCACACATCCCTGAGCTGTGCTACCCAAGTCATGGTTTCCACACCACACTCTCTTCCCATTTCGGCATGGGAGATGGGCTGGTCTTACCAGACCCTCTGTGCCTTCAGCTGGTAGATGGCAGGGGCTGGTTGCTGGTGTGGCTAGAGACACGGACACCAGTGTACAAGGTCTAGAGCTGTGTCCACAGAAGGCATGCACTTCAGCATGGAGAGGCTCAGTGGCCTTCTCAGATGCTTCGGTTCCCTCCTGTGACTCGGAAAAGCCAATAGAAGAGGAATAAGGGCTGAAGGCAGCCACAGAACTCTTGCTGGTGTCATGGAGAAAAAAGGAACCAATCACACAGAAGAGAGTAGGATGGGGTATTCAATGAGAAGAGCAAACTCATGCCCGAAAGCTGTGTGTTCACAGTTTTACTAGCCACTTGCTTAATCAGCAACTCTGCAGATATTTGGATTTGTGAATTTAGACATGTGGACACTGAGACTTGCCCTGAGCACAGGGTAGAGGCTATAATTCCAACACCAGTCTTTGTCCTGGGAAGGATGGAACAACCTGGCCAAAGTTGAAGGCAAATGTTTTCAGAAGATGACTTGGACCAATGTGAACAGCTGAAGCTGTAGATGTGGAAGTCAGAAATAGCAGCAATTGACCAGATGCACTTAAGATATAGGTACCAGCGTTCATGGGTACGGGGACAGATCACATTGGCCACAGTGAGGGGAATCACCCAAGAAATGTGGCTTAGAGAAAAAGCATCAATCAGGTATGTACCATTCCTTGAAGCTTACACATTATAGGTATTCTTTCGCATTGGAGTCAGCATCTTAAATGCAAGGCAGTAACCCCTCCAAAAGTATCCTCTGGAAGGCACCAGCCTCATTCACCACCATGTTGTGCATAGCTTCTGCACCCTGAATCTATTTTGCATTTACTTGAACTTGTGCAGTAATGAATTACTTACAAAGGGAAGAGAGATATTGCTTTTCCTCCCCTCCCTTTTGTGGAAGACCCCGAGTTTCTATTCATGGAGTAGCACTTGACCTGTGTAGCTCAGCAAGATCTTTTTCTTTAAAAATCAGAACAAAACAAAACACCATCCTTATAGTTTCATGGTGCACTGAAGGAGTGAAAAGCACAGAAGAGAGGGCCACCTTCACAGACCCATATACCACCAACACTGTGCGTTGTGATTTAGACCTCTGGTTGCCATTCTATCCTTGAACCTGTTGAAGGTGTGCTGAAATAGATTCTCTCATCCTGATTCCCATTTCTCTGGGCCAGTCTCCTGTTGGCCTGTTCTGTGTCCCACCAAGATCACTGGGTTTGGCAAAGCATCTATACTGTAGCTCGTAGACACATGAACAGGGAGAGCACTGGCCCCTGCTCTTTGCAGATCCTTCTGTTCTAGGTCTTCATTACCTTCACTCTTTTGCATTTTCTCTTCCTCTCCAGTCATTTTTGTTCTCTGGAACAAAGAGGCAGGATGAAGTGTTGAAGAAAATCTAAAGAGGGAGACTTGTGAGAAGGAACACCTAAAGCCAGCTAAGAGAGAGCTCATGGCAAGTCACCAGGTACAGTGCTGGAGTGGAAGACTTTCAGCTCCTAGAAGTTCTAGTCTGGAGATTTTTCAATAGGGGATGATATGGTTTGAGTCTTCTCTGGCTCAAGACAGAAAGAATATCAGTTGAGAGGTTCACATAGATTTTTTTAACCATCCCAGCCATACCAAGCTTGTTCCAAGGGAAAAAAAATCCAACACACTCATGCACACACACACACACACACACACACACACACACACACACACGTGTGTGTGTGTGTGTGTGTGTGTGTGTGTGTGTGTGTGTACTGCTAGAGTTTAAAGCTAATTCTAAGTAAGCATTTTACTACCGAAGGATCACTCTTTTCCCAGAACACATATTTCAAATCAAATGAGTCTGTTTCTAATGGACTAGGTGGGCCCTCCCCTACATACACTATCAGAATTACCTTATTCCACCATCCTTCTGTGTATTTATAGAAGTGCTCTTTAGCGGGGAGCAGGCTCAGGAATAGAATACTGTGATATAAATGGCAGAATCATTGGAGGAATCTGGATCCAGTGGCTCACTGACATGGTTTCTGAATGGAAGCCTAGTAGTCAGGACTGCTGATCCCTGCATCAAGAGCTAGAAAAGCCAGATATCCAGAAGGTGGGAGTGTAAGAGAGGTGCTGGACTGTCTGGACATCCTGGGGAATAGTCACTGTGCTGTCTATTCTGCAAGCAGTAGCGTTCTAAATGCTAATCTGAAGAACAGCTCAGAATCACATCAGCAAACTAAACAATAAAAAACCAAACTGAGCTAAGACCCAGTTAGATAGCATGGTATGACAATGACTTCCAGTTTAGAGTAGCCCTGCCAGTGAAGACTGAAGTGCATCCTTGGGTGGACATGGTAGTGGCATTTCACTTGTATTTTAGTAAATAAAACTTGCCTGAAGATCAGAAAAGTTAAACAGCCACATTGGCCAGCCTTATAGACCAGGCAGCAATAGCACACACCTTTAAACCCGATAGCCACACTAACTTGCAACAAAAACCAGGTAGTAGCGGTGCACATCTTTAATCCCAGAACCAGGGAGGATTATAAAATGGGAGAGGACAGCTCTCAGCTTCAGTCTCATTCTGAGATTCCTGCAGGCAGTATCGCCACTTAGGACTGAGGTTGAGGTAAGAGCCAGAGGCTGGCTGTTTTGCTTTTCGGATCTTCAGGTTGAGCCCCAATTTCTCTCTCTGAGTTTTTAATTAATTGTGCTTCATTTTTTAATGCATTTTACCTTCAGATGGGAGAAGGAAGGACAAGCTCTATTCACACCATCTGGCCGTGCAGCTCAACATGGAGCTAACCCACTCCTGCGGCGTGAAGATGGGCCAAGGTAAAGGGCACACAGACTAGAGATACCACATGCTCACTCCAGGTCACCAGGGTGGACATCGGTCACCCAGCAATTATAACAGAGTGATTACCTGGATCAGACATAGCTTCAGAAATGTTAAAGAAAAAGGATTTGAGACAGAAACTTTAAAATAAATGAAGAACTCTGAAAGAAATTTGAAGGCTTCCTGAACATTTTCTTGGGTTGCCCATATTCAGTGTCTAGAGTAGCTGATTTCATAGAGTCAGTGCTATATGAAGTCAAGTTCTTTTCACACTGAATTAAGATTATTTTATATGAGGTACATCTGAAAAAGTAATGAAACAAACTAAAGATTCTTAAGAAGAAAAGGAGCTCTTATTCCAAGGTTTGGGGTAATGTGAACTGAAAATATCATCTCTCCTAAGGCACTGAAACTTCAGGAAGTGTGCTGTAGACTTCAGTGCTGTGGCAAAGTGCTGGGCCGTCTCGCTTCATCCACCGCATATACCCTCCAGGGGCCCAGGTGGGGCAGTCTGCATATATTAGCTAATCACACAGGACACTTAATACGGTTCAAAGAAAAGATCTCTGCAATTTGTGGTTGACCCAGTGGAACCTGTTTGAGGAATGAAGCTATTCTCAGAAGCCAATGTCCAGCCAAATGGCCCTTTCAGGTCAAGGGTACATGTTTCCTGTCTGAACGTGCCTCCTGAGGTTGGGCATCTGTTTTGCAGACAGGCACACATAGAACAGCTAATGGACTTTTTGCCTTTCTTTCTTTCTTCTCTTCTTTTTTTGTTTTCTTTCTTTCTTTTTGCATGATGCTGCATGGTTTTGAAAATAACCTTAACTTTCTCTGCTGGTAATGGCCACACAGTCCTTGGACAACATACATGTTTTTTTCCATGGCACTAATGTGAGTGGATTACAAATCGGAAGGGAGCAATGGTTATAAGGGGAAATTAGAATACAGACCAGAGGTCAGGAAAGAAGAAAAGAATATAAAGGAAGACTTGGATTGTGCCAAGAGAAAGGCTTGTGCAGGCTCAAAAGCAGGCTCCAGCAATGGCTATTCATGGAAACAAAGGAAGTATGCAGAGAAAATTCTGGATTGTTTGGAAAAAGAAGCAAGAAGACTCATGGAAGACTCAGCTGTACCCCAGTGCAGATTCCTAAGACGTGTAAGCCAGGCATTTGCCTCTCCAACAGTTCACAGGAACAAACAATATGAGTCCAGATTGGAACTCTAAGCCTCCAAGGTTTAATTCTGTCCCTCGAGGCCTACAAGCCCATCTTGTCTTTATTCCTAACTTCCTTTCTGTTTATATTATAAACAAATGATTGTATTAACAAATCATATTTGAGACAATGAAACAATTTCTGTGGCTTTCTGCTATGATGCTGAAGTGTCTCAGAACCCTACATTCCCTGAATTTAAATGCAGGTAGCACACAATGTGGTGGTTTGAATGGGATGTGCCTGAGATTCAAAGTCTCAGGCGTTTGAATACTTGGCCCCTAGTTGGTGGCTGTTTGGGGAAGATTGGGAGGTATGACATTGGGGGAAGAATATGTCATCGAGATTCCAAAAGTCATACCATTTCAAGTTTGCTCTCTGCTTTCTGTTTGTGGTTTGAGATGTAAGCTCTTGGCTACTCCTCTAACCGCCTACCTCCTGCTAACTCTGCTTTGCAATTGTAGACTCTAACTCTGTGGAACCATAAGTCAAAAATAAACACTTTGTTTTATATCATCCTTGTGATGCAGTTTTATTATAGGAATATGAAAGAAGCTAGGACAGCATTGAAATAGTGTCTACCAATAGCTTATACACAGTAACATAGTAAACACAAGCACTATCATGCTATGTCTTCATCTTCTGGTTTTCATGCTTCCAGAACATCTAGCAATAGTGAAGTATCATCCAACCACTGTTTGAAGTGGCTGAATAAATGTCAATGCCTGTGTGTTAAAGGTGTTTTCACCAGACTGTGACAGTACAAGGAGGTAGTAGGGCTATTAAATGGTAGGGTCTCATGGATGGGAGTTAGGCATGTCTTCAAGGAGAATTCGAAGATGCCGACTCTTCTCTTTGCATTTCAGCTTCCCAATTTCTGTGAGGTAAATAGGCTTCCTTTGTTCTATGCTTTCACTATGATAAATTATGCTGCCATAGATCCAAAGCAACAGGGACAAATGATAATGGACTTCAAATAGATTTTTGCTTATCTTAGTTGATAATGTATTTCACCCTGTAATTCCATGAGCCAAAATAATCTTTCTCTCCTAAGCCAATCATTTCTATTATGTAACAATAGCATTTCTGACTGATTATTTTATAGTCAGCTCTACTCTGATCCTTTGTAAGGTCTATCACAGCTCCTGGAACTTTATCGTATATTACAGTGAAGTCACTTTACATCAGTGTTATTTTTCTAGCAATTATATTGAGGTTCAATGTTACCTCCATCAGAATGGCTATCATCAAGAAACAATTGACAATTAATGCTGGTGAGGATATGGAGAAAGAGGGAACATGTGTGTGTGTGTGTGTGCGTGTGCACATATGTGTGTGTAAGGAACATGTGTGTGAATAAGTGATTTATGTGTACAAGTGTAAATAAAATGTGTGTGTGAGAGAGTAAGGGATGTGTGTGTGTGTATGAGTAAGGAATGTGTGTGTATGTGTGAATAAAGGATGTGTGTGTATGTGAATAAAGGATGTGTATGTATGTGTAAATAAGGGATGTGTGAGTGTGTAGGGTGTGTGTGTATGTGTGAGTAAACGATGTGTGTAAATGTGTAAATAAGGGGTGTGTGTAAGGCGTGTATGTGTGTGTAAGGGATTGTGTGTGTGTGAGTAAAGGATGTGTGAGTATGTGCGAATAAGAGGGGTGTGTGTGTGTGTGTGTGTGTGTGTTACAAAGTTGTTTTGCTATTTAACACTGGCTGGCCTTGTACTTGAAATGTAGCACAGACTGTCTTTGAAATAATACTAATCCTCTTTAGGAATCATTGTGATTCCTGCTTATTCCTGATTATTGTACAGTGATTGTAGTTTTTCTTATAGAAACAGTATCATATATGCTGTTAAGCTGAGTCATGTATGTGCACACACTGAGGAAAAAAAAGAAGGGGAAGGAAAAAGGGAAAAAAGACTGGACAATTTCCTCAAATATTCCTACTTGTTAGCTTGCAGCTGGAATGCAGATAATGTATTGGCCAAGATGAATTGGATGACATCTTGTAGATGATTGCAGAAGAAAGGGAAGATGTGATACCTAGTGGCAGAATGGGGGGGGTCCTTCTGGCAGAGAAACAGGAAGACCTTTTAAAACAGTGAAAAGCAAATGAGTGTGCATCTCCTGGAGGATGGAAAACAAATGTTCTCATTAGCTCATTGTGCAAAGTCAACCCTCCCTCAGTTCCATTGCTATCACTATTTTCTCTCAAAGTGAAGAATGATCTAGTGTTCTAAGCATAGAAAGCGAGGGGTAGCCCTGGGGAGCCTGAAGTCTAGATGGATCTTCTCTTCCCTTTCACTGTGAAAAGAACATGAACATGGTCTGACTAGGTGGGGACTTGGAAACATACTAGGATTGTAAGGCCGTTGGGAAGAAGTCTGTGATATTCAAATTATCACTCTTACAAATTTACTGGAAATACTTTAAAGGCTGCTTATTTCAAACAGTAGTTGTCATTCAAAATTCAGTATGGTGGCAATTTAAATGGCAGGCTTACTTTGGCTAAGTGCTAAATTAATTGCATAATAGATTCTAAGTACAAATTGTCAAGTAAAGTTCCAGTGTTAGGAGTTTGACATAACAGGTAGAAGATTTAAAAAAAAAAAAAAAAAAAAGGAAAGCAAGTTAGGATCTGGGATCCAACTAAAGAGATAGTCACAGGTGTAGGTGGTAGTCAACTCACTGGAAAGAGCTTCGGTAAGCAGGGGAGGACTCAGACTGAGGCTCTGCCACAGCTTTTATGTCTTACTGAGTCATCTGAAGAAGAGTCATGGGCCTGGAGGCCAGTCTCATTGTGAGTAAAGGTTTCTTCTAAATTTAGCTGCCAAGGTGTGGTTGCACTTACCCTGGATTTCCTTAGCATTGTGGGTGAGAAGGTGGTGTAGCTTTGTCTCCGGGTGAACATGTAACTTCTCAGACCCTGAACTTTCTATCAACCACAAGATTTGGTCTTTATTAAACAAAACACTTCATTTCCATATGATCCAGCATTTCAGCTTCTTCATTACTATGCTGATTTTCTACGTCATCCTTCTGTCAGGGGCTCACTGTGACATTTTGTACTGTGGATTTGCTCATTTCCACTTTGAGCTTTGTGAGTTATAGCTTCATGTAATTAGCATAGTTGATGCAGCACTTATAATGTTCCTATTAAATTGATAATTTCATAATTTCCTTGCTCTGAAGTTTTAGTTAATTTCTTTTGAGGAATATTTAAGTTTTAAGGGATGTTTATACTTTAATTCACTCTGGCAATCTTTGTCTTTTGTCGCATTGCA
Organism: Ondatra zibethicus; assembly: GCA_004026605.1. Lineage (NCBI taxonomy): Eukaryota > Metazoa > Chordata > Mammalia > Rodentia > Cricetidae > Ondatra > Ondatra zibethicus. The sequence continues at coordinate 13,375 of PVIU01005517.1, read as the reverse complement.
TTGTGTATGTTTAAAAAGATTATTGCTATTTTAGTAGTTAAATGTGTCATTCTGTTCTTTTCAAAGTATCATTTCTTTTTTTTTTTTTTTAAGGGATTTTAGTTGTTCTAAATCCTCAGGGGCAAACTTCCACTGGAGAATAGCAAGAGTTCATTGGGCAACTGTCTGTTTCCTGTTGCATTGTTTCAAGTTTTTCTCACTTGAGGTGAGGGCACCAGACCCCATTAAAGATGGTTGTGAGCCATCATGTGTTTGCTGGGAATTGAACTCAGGCCCTTTGGAAGAGCAGGGAATGCTCTTAACCTCTGAGCCATCTCTCCAGCCCCCAAAGTATCATTTCTTATAGTTTTGACATAATAATATAATTGCATCATTTCCCTGTTCTGTGTCCTCTGCCTAACCCTCCAATATACCTCTCCTTGCTCTCTTTCGAATTCACGGCCACTTTTCTCATGAATTGTTGTTTTACACATACATATCAACACACTGAAACACACATATATATTCCTAAATATATATGTACAACCTGCTCAGTCTGTGTGTTACTTGTATGTATGCTTTGAGGGCTGATTATTGGGTACTGGATAACCAACTGGTGAGCTCTTCCCTGGGAATACCATTTCTCCAGGTCTCATCATTCCTTGGTTGCCTCTAGTTACTTGTGGAGGACCAAGGCCTGGTGGGATTTTCACCATCCACTTTGACTTGTCTGTTGTTGTACTTTCTGATGATGTTTGGGCAGTCATGTTGGTGAGATTTTATTGGTGTATCTTCTAACATTCCTAGGAGACACAATGTCACAGCCAACAGTCTGTTCCTGTAGCTCTTATAAACTTCCCACCCTCTCAGCAACAATCCCTGAGCCCTAGGTATGAGAATTTCTTGTAGATGTGTCTTTGGGGATTGAGTTCCACAACTTTGCATTTTTGTTTGTTGTGGTTTTCTGTAATGGTCTCCATCTTTTGCAAAGAGATGTTTTCTTAATGAGAAATAAGAACTATACTTTTCCGTGTTATAAAGGCAAATATTTGAAATGCAGTTAGCGATTATACTGGTTTTAGTAAAACGATAGTTTAGGTTCTCTTCCCAACTTGATGACTTCACTAGATCTGGATAGCAGACTAGATTTCCAGTGCCAGGTATGATTTTCTTCTTGTTATGTGGTTCTTAAGTCTGTTTAAGTAGTTATTGGTTACTGCCAAGATATGTACACACTACTGTATCCTGTGGATCACGTTGGCTGCTTTTGGGTTCATAGGCATCACAGTGGGCAGGACTGTTGGTCGCTTTTTTCCTTTGGAAGTTTGTATGGTGTCTTTGGTGCCTGGGAAGCTAGTCCTCTGGAAGGAGACTTTCAGGTCATTGTAACTCAGGGGCCGCTTGACCCTGTTTGTGAAGTCCCTGGTGTCTACAGCAATAGGAACTTACTTTCTGTCTCTGGGAACCACCAATGGCAATAACACACTAACTTGTAATGTTTTGAGACTGTCTTGGGAAACTGACCAGCAACTCAAAACAGGGCTTTTCAGGCCTCATGTTGGGATTTTGTTAGATGATCTTTGGCTCTTGCAAGAAGCACTGTCAAGCCAGTTGGGAAAATTTCATTTAAACTCTATATTTATACCCAGAGTTACAGGTTTTGTCGGTATTTTTAAGTGGATGGTTCATAGTATGAGACCTAATGTCGTGTTCAGACATCCTACTATTATTATTCCCTTCTCCCCCTTTCTTCTGTATTTACATCTCCCTCTAATTGGAGTTCTCTCTCTCTTTTTTCACATTTCATTTCCCTAATCATATCACTTGCATGCTGCTAGTCCCCTCTTTATTGTTTCCCTGCCTGGCAATTGTCCCTTTTAATTTTCTTGGTTTCTGCAGTTACTCCAGGATACCTACTCACATCTTAAGATCTTCTTTGTTGTCTGTTTTAGTGTCTCCCAGTTCATTTCTGTTCATTTGGGTCCTCTTTCTTTCTTTTGGTTAGGTAGGCCAAAAAATCTGGTCTGTCCCTCTTGTTTATCTTCTCAAGGAACTAGTTCTTAGATTCATTGATTCTTTGTATTGTTTTCTGTTTGTTTCATTAATTTCTGTTGTTCTTGTTTTTTGGTTTTTTTGCCACAACCAATTCATTTTTGGTTTCTATTCAGTTTTATATTGTTATATAAAATTTTAGTTGTACCATTAAGTCATTTATTTCTACTCTTTCTGATTTTATTTTTAGTTTTGGTGCTTAGAGCTATAATTTTCATCGTTGGAGTGCTTTCAATGTTGTGTAGTGGTTTTGTTGTATTGTGCTGTTATTTTCTTCATTCAGTAGTGAGTTGTTTCACCTTCCTGAGTTTGTGTAGTTACTACTAGAGATGTGTTTACTGTCAACTTTAAGTTGGATTGCATTGTTGTCAAATAGAATACAGTGAATCTTTCCATCATTTTGAATTCGTAAAATTTCCTTGTGTAACATGATGTGGTTGATTTTAGAGAAGCATTCGTGTATTGTTGAGGGGATTGCTTGGAATATTCTGTAAATATCTGTTAAATCTATTTGATTCTGATATTTCTCTGTTTATTTTCCTGCTAGATGAATTTTATTTTTTAATCTAATAAGTTAATCTTTGTATTTTGATTGGAGAATTGAGACCATCGTTTTTTAAAGTTATTATTGAAATGTTTGTGTTAATTGCAGTCATTATGTTGTTGATTTGGGGGGTTGTTATTTGTATTCTAAGTAATTCTTTGTGTTTTCATAATTATGCCTTTGTGCTTATTTTCCCCTAGAGACAAGGTTTCTCTGTGTAACAGTCCTGGCTCTCCTGGGACTCACTTTGTAGACTAGGCTGGCCTTGATCTGCCTGCTTCTGCCTCCTGAGTGCTGGGATTAAAGGTGTGCACCACCACACCCAGCCTTTTTTATTATTACTAATTTGGTCTCTTAGTTATGTTCTTTTCACTCTTAAACCTAAAATCTTGCTTTCTGCATTTTCTTTAGGCTTGATTTGTTGGATATAATTTTTTAGACTGTTTATGTTACAGAAAGTTTGTCTTTCTCCTTCAACTATTAGAGACAGTTTTGCTAAGTTGGTCCTCATGGTCTTTCAGGGTTTAGAATTCATTGTTCTATGCTCTTCTGGCATTCAAAGTTTCCATTGAGAAATCACCCTTCATTATGTTGGGTTTTCCTTTATATGTAACTTGTGTTTTTTTCTTTTTGGATTTTTCCATGTTCCTTGCGTATTTGGTCTAAATTCTCTACTCATCTTTGAGTTCTGATATTATGTCTTCTGCTTGATCCATTCTATTTGTAAGGCTTTCCTTTGGGTGTTCTAACTCAGTTATTGTGTTTTTCACTTCCATCTCCATTTCAGCGGGGATCATCTTCAATGTTCCTACCTCATTGTTGAATTCCATTTTTAAGTCTTTATCAGTCATGTTTTTGTTTTCTTGGTCATCATTCAGGTTCTTATTCTCCTTAACCTCTTTCTCCTTAATTTCATTGAGCTGTTTCTTCTTTCTTCTTTAAATACTTTGAATTTTTTATGGTTTTATGACACCTTTTTATTTTTTTCTAGCTTTCTGTGTGCTTTAATTTTATATATATATTTTTATTTTTATTGAGCTCTACATTTTTCTATGCTCCTCTCCCTGCCTCTCCCCTCCCCTTCAGCCCTCTCCCAATGTTTCCATGCTCCCAATTTACTTAGGAGATCTTGTCTCTTTCTATTTCTCATGTAGTTTAGATCCATGTTTGTCTCTCTTAGAGTTCTCATTGTTGTCTAGGTTCTCTGGGATTGTGATTTGTAGGCTGGTTTTCTTTGCAATTTCTCAGAAAATTAGGAAACAACCTTCCTCAAGACCCAACAATACTACTTTTGGGTACATATCTAAAGGATACTCAACCGTGCCACAAGGACATGTGCTCAACTATGTTCATAACGGCATTGTTTCTCATAACCAGAACCTGGAAACAACCTAAATGCTCCTTGACTGAAAAATGGATAAGGAAAATGTGATACATTTACAGAATGGAGTTCTACACAGCAGAAAAAAAATGACATCTTGAAATTTGCAGGCAATTGGATGGAGCTAGAAAACATCATTTTGAATGAGGTAACCCAGACGCAGAAAGACAATTATCATATGGACTCACTCATAAGTGGTTTTTAAACTTAAAGCAAAGAAATATTTTGAATTCTTTGATGAAGTTTGTTATTATTTTAAATTCTGTGTCCTTATCGGAGAATTCTCATTGGCAGAAATTTCTAAGATAGTGGTAGGTTTTGAAGTGGAAATGCAAACTAGCTTGATCCTTCAAATTGTTTATTTGTATTTATTTTAACTATTATAAAATCTAGGCGTGTGGAATTCTTTTTTTAGTTTGTATCTGATATGAGCAGAGCAGGTTGGGGCAGTAAAGATGTGCAGGTCAAGAATGGCTTAGGGAAAATGAAGTCAGGAAGATAGAAGGGACTGGACTGGTATGCAGGATGTGTCTAAGTTGAAGCTTAGAGTGTGGGGTACATCTAGTGGGGCAGAGAAGTTGGACATGGTGTGGGAGAGGATTGTGAGTCAGAGGTTGGCAGAGTGAATCTTGAAAGAAGGCTAGAGCTGTGTGTGGTGTAGGCAGGAGTAGCCAAACTAGGTTGGGACATAGGATGTGGGACCCTAGGGCCCAGGCTAGAGCTGAAAGTTTCTGGAAATAAATAAATCAAATAGGATCAAATAAACTCAAGGCCAGCCCCTGGAGAAGCATGTACAGAATCTGAGTGGGTGGAGAGATTGAGTGTGGTCTGTTATTCTATTCTTTGGTTTTGTTGTTTGCTTTTTCTCTGCTTAATTTTTCTTGTTTTCCTACTAGGTCCTTACTGGATTTTTGAAGGCATCTCTATGTCTTGGTTAAGATGCTGTGTGTTAGACTATTATGTGGTTTTAGTGTTGCTTGCTCTGGTTAACTATCTAGATATGTGGCCTGTATACTAGTTTTGGTATCCCAGTAACTCAAGTGAAGTTTCTTTGATAACTGTTCTTTGTATATCATTGTCCTGACAATGAGAAGGTTCTATGAAGTTCATTGCAATTATCAAATATGCTTCATAAACCTCATGAGGAAAAGAGCACTTTAGTACATATAACTATGTTTCTCATATTTTCGTTACTCATTCTTTCTAATGTTATGCGTGTTTCTTTTATTATATCTTTCATTTAGAAACATTTCCTCCAGAGCAAGGAACACTTTTTATTTCTTACTTATTTGGGAATGTTTTATTTTCTCTTTGTTGGCCAAAACAGTTTGTCATAAATAGCAGCTGATAGTTGTTTTCTTCAAACACAAGCTTGTCGTGTCTTTTTCTAACCTTTCTGGTTTCAGATGTGAAATCCAATATTATTCTTGTTGGTACTCTGTGTGGATAATGTGTCATTCATTTAGTTGATCCCTTGATTTTAGTTTGTGTGTTGTTTTTGTGTGTGTATGTGTGTGTACTTATATGGACCACATACATATATGGGCGTCAAAGGACAGCTTTCTAGTACTGGTTCTCTTTTTCTCTTTGACACGTGTCCCAGGGGATAAATTTAGGTCACTAGGCTTGTTTTACCTGCTGAGTCATCTTGATGACCAATTTTAGGTTTAAGTTGTTGAAGTATAATAGATTTTTGTGTATTCCCCTTCATTTTGTTCTACTCAGAATTTTCTTAAACTTCTTGTATATGCGGGTTTGTGCCATTTTCTGGAGAAGTTTTTGACTATTATTTCTTCAAATACTCTTTCAGCCCCAAGTTATTTTTCTTCCATTTCTGGAATTCTGATTACTTGAAATGACAGAGTTTTCCTGCTGTCACCTAGGTCTCTAAAGATTATTTCTTACTCTTTGTTTCCTCAACTTTACTAATTATGCAGTGTACCATTTCATTATGTTGCTTGCTCCACATAGCAAGTATTTAACATTTATTTATCTAATTTTTAAATTCTACTTTGCTTTATAACTTCCATTTAATTCTTAATATAATTTCTATGCCTTTACAAACATGTTCTTAATTTTCATTTAAGAAGGTGTATAGGGCATTTTAAGGGATTGAGATGTTATATTTATGTATGTATGTATGTGTGTGTGTGTGTATGTGTATGCATGAGTTTATGTGCACCACATGAATGAAGGCTCCCACAGAGGCCAGAGAGCATAGGATCAGACAGTTACAGACAGTTTTGAGCATCTGATGTGGATTCTTGGAACTTAACATTAACCCAGTTCCTCTGCAAGAACAGGAATAATCCTTAACCACTGAACAATCTCTCCAGCCTGCGTGTATAGCATTTTATGGTGGAAAATTTCAAATTCTTGCCAGATACATGGAACATTGGGCTACTATCATGCTTATTGAGTTATTTTATTTTAGTTTATCGAATTATTTCCTCAAGCTGTTAATCCCCTGATTTTTGGTGTGACATGATTTTGAGTGGTATTCTGAGAAGTTCATCTTTCTATTATGCATGTAGCTCTGGATGAGACTGAAATCTCCCATTTTAGCTATCACCCTGTATTGGGTGGGTTACCAGCTCTCCTGGATTTTGTGAACTGGGGCCCTGATATTGCTGGAAGAACCTGTATTCTCTGGGGAAGGAGCTTACCTGGCCTGGGGAACTCAGGGGCACCACACCTTTGGCCTTTCTGTTGCTGGTAAAGAGTGGGTCCTAGTGCTTGAGGGCATCCTCTTCTCTCAACCAAAGTAACTTTGAAGCTATTTTATGTGATATCCCCAGGTTCCTAGTAGGGAATGGATCTAGCCATCATTTGAGGTCATAAGTTAGAAAATCACATTTATTTTCTATAATGCAGCAATCACCTAGTGAAAGTTCTTTCCATGTTTTTAAAAGATGGGTTGTTATGTGTGTGTGTGTGTGTGTGTGTGTGTTCTTGCCTTTATCGCCTGTTCAACCTGTACCTCTTGTGTAGTACGGTATCAGCTGCAGTACTGAGACCCTCCCTGCATACCTGTCCTCTTCACTGTTTCCATACTGAACCTGCCCACCATTTGGTTGAGGCACCAAGATGAGGCCCTCTAGGTCAACAACCATGGGAAGCACTTCTTTTCCTTGTACTTTTAGCTGCTTGCCAGCCGCAGACCCCACCCCGACTCCAGCCCCATGTGGGCTCATGCACCCCCCCACCCCACCCCCACATGATACAATCTATGATTTTTCTAACTTTAACTCATTATTTACCTTTCTCCGTTGCCTCATTGTGGCTGGCCAGGTAGGCATGACTTTTTCAAAGGAGGAAAATGTTGCCAGGGGCTATATACAGGGTAGGCTTCCTTAATAACTTACCTTTTGGGTTGTTTCCAGGTTCTGTTTATACAGTTACTCTTCCCATGAACCCGACTCTACATCACTCATCCATCATTTCAATGGCCATCTTCTTTCATAATTCCCTTTCTAATTGCTTCCTTCTTCACTTAGATTATGAGATTCATTAGGAAAAAAATATGCTTTATCTCTTCTACTCTAGGAAGTTTTTACATATGTTAAGATGGTAAGATTGTAGCTTAAACATCTTCCAAAGAACCCTGTCCTTAAAGCATAGTCCCATATGATGTTCTATGCTGCTATAGACCCAAAGCAACTTGACCAAATAACTATTTACCAACATTTCTTTTTTTCTTCCTTTTTTAATTTAATATTTTAAATTTCATTTTACATTCCATCCACAGTTGTCCCCTACCCTTCCTCTTGCCTCCCCTTCCTTGGTCCCAGCACACACCTCATCTACACCTTCTAATGGGTAAGGGCTCCCATGGGAAGTAAACAAAGTCTGGCACATTAAGTTGCGGCAAGACCAAGCCCCTTCCCTATGCATTAAGGCTGAGCATGGCACCCACAATAGGGAATGGGCTCCAGTAAGCTAGCTCATGCACCAGGCATAGATACTGGTCCTACTGCCAGGTGCCTCACAGAGTCCAAACTTCACCACTGTCTCCCACGTATGGAGGGCCTAGTTCCACAGCTGTCAGTCTAGAGTTTCTGAGTCTTCACAAGCTTGGTTCAGCTGTCTCTGTACATTTCTCTTCATGATCTTGACCTCCCTTGCTCATGTATTCCCTTGATGTGGGATTTCCCTCTGTATGCTTGAATACCATTAATGAATAAAGAAACTGCCTTGGCCTGTTGATAGGGCATAACTTAAGTAGGTGGGGAAAACTAAATGGCATGCTGGGAGGAAGAGGGGCAGAGTCAGAGAGGAACACCATGGAGCCACCAGAGACAGATGCTGGGAATTTTACCTGGTAAGCCACTGCCACATGGTGATACACAAATTACTAGAAATGAGTTAAATTAAGATGTAAGAGTTAGCCAGTAAGATGCTAGAGCTAATGGGCCAAGCAGTGTTTTAAATAATACAGTTTCTGTGTGGTTATTTCAGGGCTCAGCTAGCAGGGCAGCTGGGAGGAACAAGTGGACCCTCCTCCTCCATTCCTTCCTCCCTCTCTTCCATTGGATTCCTGGAGCTCAGCCTGGTGCTTGGTTGTGGATCTCTGCATCTGGTTCTGTCAGCTGCTGAAGGCTCTATGATGATAGTTGGGGTATTCACTAATCTGATTACAGAAGGGCCAGTTCAGGCTCCCTCTCCACTATTGCTAGGAGTCTTATCTGTAGTCATTGTTGTGGATTCTTGGGGATTTCCCTAGCACCAGGTTTCTCCCTAACCCCATAGTGGCTCTTCTATCAAGGTGTCTCTTTCATTGCTCTCCCACTCCATCCCTCTCCCTCTTCAACTAACCTATTCCCTCATTTCTGAAGCTATGGTTTTCTTCTTGTTAGTTGATTAACTGATATATTTTTCATGGTAACAGAAACCTAACATTAAGTGTTTGACATTCAATATCTGTTGTATAGCTAACTAAATATCACTGTTTTAATTTTTCTTCCCCTTTTAACATCTTTCTTTCAGATTTACCCCCTTTTTTGAACAGAAATCTATCATTTGTATTTTCTTGCTACATGTAGCAGTCATTTCCCTTACATCAGTGAAAGAATGTCTTGCAGAAACAACGGAAAGGAGGGGAGAGGTTTATATTTCTTTATAGTTCATGAGATGTGACCCATAATGGCATGGAAGACATGGTGGCTGAAATGCCTGGATCAACAACCATGGGGACTTATAGCTTTGTCCATCACAGAGACAGGTAGAAAGCTGAGACCTCAGGCCCAATCCAGAAGCAGACATCACCCTTGAGTGCTCCCTATAGAGAAACCTGTTTGAGACACCCAGGTCCTATATGCAAAAGGTTCCCTGAACTTCCACACCATGCCACGAACTGGGGACTCAAATGAACGAGGCTGTCAAACTTGCACATTCATACCCTAACGTTGCTCCTTAAAGAATTTGAGATGAGAGGGCAATATGATTGCGCTTAGCCAGCCATTTTCTTTTCAGAAACTCAATTTAGGGAACATAGCCATATGATGAATAGTGTTTATATAATTCAAGCAAGAGAGCTAGATTTAGACAGAAGGTTTCTTTGGACAATGAACTCCCAGCCAAAACGGAGCCAGCAGAGGCTGGAAGGGGTGCAAGGCAGAGTATGTTTGTTGTCAACAGCAGCCCAGGGTGTGACAGGACTTCTCTTTTAGTAATGCTGAATGAGTAATTTGACAGTGTGAGATTTGAAAGATTTTTCTTATCTAATGATATTTTTAATAATTAAGTTACACTAAGCAAGTTTTCCAGTGTATCCCAGGTTAACACAAGTCAGTTTAACTTCTTACCATTTTTCCTGAATTATGCTCAGCTTCTCTGATGATCAGTTTATGAGCCTTGCCTGGAATGGCTGAGCCATCTATCCAGCCCCCATTATATTCAGTGATATTTAAGGATGACAAGTATTATTAAAAACACAAGCAATCAAAAATCCTTGGGGGAGGATTTTTTGAGATAGGATTTCTCCTAACTTTGGAGCCTGTCCTGGAAGTAGCTCTTGTAGACCAGGCTGGCCTTGAACTCACAGAGATCTGCCTGCCTCTGCCTCCCAAGTGCTGGGATTAAAGTCGTGCATCACCACCGCCCGGCCATAAGTTTTAAATATAAAGTAAAGCTATCATTTTACATTTTCTTTTGATAAAATCCAGGAACCATACTTTGAAAATTTTTTGTCAGGTCACTTAATATTCATTCTGTTTATTTGTGAAAATAACCTTAAAACATTACAGGCAGATTCGCTTGGAACATCCCTGCATCATTCAGACTCATGCAGTCAAGGAGGTGATTGGTGATTCAGATCTGGTGGCACATGCCTGTGATCTCAGCATGCAGAAGGCAGCTACAGGAAGGAGGAGAGTTCCTGCTGGCCTGGGCTATACAATGGGACTTTCTTTCAAAAAATAATACACAACCCACAAAAATGACTTAGTTAATAAGTTTTGAAATTGAATACTAAGGGATAAATATGTGATAAAACAAATCTATTTAAAGTATTATGAACCCAGGGTATTGACACAGCCACATGTAAGATTTACAGTTTGAGAAGGAAAAAAAGCAGGCTCTGACCACCAGACTCAGATGCAGAGCCTGGCTCTTTGACTTGGACGAAGGTGACCCTGGTTCTTTTGTGACCTCACCCAGTCCCAATCTCTTGATTGTACATTGAATATGACTGCACCTATATTTCCACACACTTTGTTTATAGGACCCCCAAGAATACCATATCTTCAGATGCTCCAGTATTTTACATAAAACTGCACATGAATGAAGTATGTGATGGGATAATTTAGAATGGAAAATATGAGTTTGTAAATATGTTGGTAAAATACTATATGATACAGTGATGAACATAAAAAACATAGTACCTTAATTACAGTTTATTTGGTCTGAATTCTCTTTATCAATTGTTCAGTAGAATATTTTAGATACATTAAGGACAAGTAAAGGGTTGGATTTTAAAAATAAAAAGTAGCACAGTATTTGCATATCATCCCAAGCCCTTTCATGCTTTATAAATTATCTGTAATAACTGATATAATGTAAATATTTTGAAAGCAATTGTTATATTGTAAAATTCAAGGGAATTGATAAGAATGAAAGTCAACACACATTCAGTTCAGGTGTGATTTCCCCCAACTATTTTCTCTCCGAAGCTGGTTGGATGCATGGATCTTGAACCTGTGCAATTGCATAATTTCTGTAGCTGTTTGAGGTCTTCAGGGTTTTGATGCAATATCCTTGTATGGACTTCCATCTTGGCTCTGGAGCACAGAGCTCTGAGGCGCTAAGCGCAGACCTCTCTCCTTGGAAAGTCCTATTGTTAGAAATTGTTCTGGGCTAGAGGATTTGGGGTAATGCAGCACTGGAGGGGCTTCCAACCTGGCCGCATGAGCGTTGTGCTTTCTTTTTAGATGCAATTTTTATGCCACATAAAATGAAACAGCTTTCAGATAATATGAAAAGTCGCATATACTTTATGCTTGGCTTCCTGGAATACCACAGACCACATGCCACAGTGGTGGCTTGACCATCAGAAACTTGCACTGAGGACTCACCAATTTGGGATTCCAATGTTGCAGTCGTGAGTTTGGGTGATGACATCTTGACAGGAGGGTTTCTTAAAAGCAATGCTCATGTCAGACAGCACACACGCACACATACACACACACACACATACATGCACATGCGCGTGCACACACACACAGCCTTTGGAGAACAGAGGTGACTGCACTCAATGGAAAGATTTCTGAGGAACTAATGTAAGGAGTACAGGCCTGGAACAGCACCCCTCCCCACAGCTCCTTTGCCAGCACTTCTCTTGGATTGTCCTCACCTGGGTTTGCAGCTTTGCAGGTGGCTGGTCTGCCTCACTCCCTGAAGTCAATGTTGCTGGGGATGGCCAAGGCACCTGTTCTCCTGGAAAGACAGCCGTGGCTAAATGACAGCAGCTCCAGGGACTTAGCTCACATCTGCGTGTGCAGACATAAGAAGCCAAATCCAGAGGTCACGCAAGCATCTTGTAGAGTGTTAGGAATGCCTTCCCTGTGAGGCACAGGAGATTCACAGAGCTCAAACCTTTTCCTGGGTCAGAAAATTCCTTACTGGGGTAAGTTAATTGACAGGATCAAAAGGAGCTGCCTTATTTCCAACCGTTTTTCATATAAGTGTCTCTCCTGAAATGGGACAATAATGTGTTGAACACCCCAGAGAGGTCTCTTTTCTTTCTCTGCCTTCATGCGCAGCCCTCTGGTATACCACTCCCAGAGAAGGTAACGATCAAGTCAGGGAATCAGTCTTCTGTCATCTTTGTAAATGTAAAGAACTGTTGAACATTCCTGAAGCTGTAGAAAGAATGGCTCATGTGTTATTCAGGAAAATGGTTTCTCTCATCAGTGCTGTATATTCTCCTAGTAGAGTCTGTTATATGAGTGATTCAGTATAGTAGCAGGAGTTCCATCATTGTCTACACAGTAAAAGAAAACAATACTGTTCTAGACCCTTAGGGATTATGAAGTGTCTGATAGTATCTTCAATCAAACAAGAATTGAGCAATAATACTGAAGCCACCATTGTTACACACATTGAGCTATCTCTGACTTTGAGTGAGGGATTATTTGTAGGGCATTTAATTTCTACAGAAGCTAAGCCACTCTGATGTCCTCACCCTGAAAAAGAAGATTGTATGTAATATGAATTTACTGTAGGCAAGATATGAAAAGTTGATGGGAGGGGTCATTATCTAACTCAACAAACATTCATGGGTATTCATTGTATGTGTCATATGACCACTTCAGGGACATCAAAGACCAAATGTCCCACTTTATTTTTATTCATACCTTAGATGATGGCAAAGCACCACAATATGAATTTATCTTCCATTCAGTATTTAATGAGTACTTGCAATATAGTACGAACAAGGCTAGCCAAAAGCTTTGTTGCTTTGCATGCATTTTTATATTCCAAGAGGTTTCAATTCTTGCCATACTGGAAAACTTGAGTTTTAATTGCTTAGTACTTTTTAAATATGAGAATTGAATGATATTATCTGTGTGCCTGCAAACTTCTCATAGTGACTACCTTATCACTGTCTGTATGTGCTCTTTCAATTTTAGCTAACCAGGCTTACTTGCCTAACCTTCTTTGCAATGTTTGACCTTTCCCTTCACCCAGCAATACATTCCCCCATTCTTTCTGTGGTACCATGGGGGAGGCAACACCATGGTGAATGATTGTGACAGAGGAATGGGAGCTACACTAGGAAAGACAGGTGTGTGGAGGGAGTATGGATGGCTTCAAAAGATGAATTTTCTGGTTAAAGCAATTGTTTTGAAGGGAGGAAATGAAGGAATGCCAGGAATAAGGGTGCAGAGTAGACAGCTAACGTTGGTTAAGAACATGGGAGA
>PVIU01005516.1:102753-112803 GCA_004026605.1 Ondatra zibethicus | reverse complement strand
TTTTTTTTTTTTTTTTTTTTTTTGGTTTTTCAAGACAGGGTTTCTCTGTGGCTTTGGAGCCTATCCTGGAACTAGCTCTATGTAGACCAGGCTGGCCTCGAACTCACAATGATCCGCCTGCCTCTGCTTCCCAAGTGCTAGGATTAAAGGGATGCGCCACCACTGCCCGGCGAAAAGAAAGAAATTTTAACTGGAGGCTGTGGCTACAGTTCAGACAGTAGAGGGCATGGCTAGCATCCATGAAGCCTGGGAGTCAACACCCAGCACCACAAGTTGCTCACTTGTAACCCCAGCTCTTGGGGGCTGGGAACGGAGGATCGGGAGTCCATCCTTGGTTACATGTCCGGTTGAGAAATGGCTCAGAGGGTCAAGGCCCTAGCCACCAGGCCTAAAGCCTGCAGTTCAATCCCCAGACCCACGCGGAAGGAGAGAATTGACCCTCAAGTTGTCCTCTGACCTGCACATGCCCGTTGTGACATGCACAGAGCCCCACCACATAAACGCAAAACAATTGTAAATGCATAAATGTAAGCCTGGTTTTAAATAACTAACTGGACAGCGGTAAGCTGTACTGTTGAGCGGCAGACAACCTCTGTGCTGTGTGTGACCAAGGTCACGGGCCAGGTTACAGGCATGGAACCCAACCCCTCACAGACTCCTCTCTCCAGCCTCGTGCCTCAACGGGGGTACCTGTGTGAACAAGCCTGGCACTTTCCTCTGCCTCTGTGCCACGGGCTTCCAGGGGCTTCGCTGTGAGGGGAAGATCAAGCCCAGCTGTGCAGATAGGTGAGCATGGTGTGAGGCCCCCAGGAGGAGCGGAGGAACCCTCAGCCCCCCATTTCCTCTCCACCTCTCCTTGAGCTCTAGGCTGTCACTGCTCCTCATCCTCGGCTGCCCCTCCTCCAAGGAGCTGACCTACATTTTCCCCATAACCTAACTTGCTACCCCACATTACATGCTTCCCACCTCCCAGACCTTCCTACCACACCGTCTCTGTCTTCTCCAGCCCCTGCAAGAACAAGGCGACCTGCCAAGACACACCTCAGGGTGCCCGCTGCCTCTGCAACCCTGGCTATACAGGAAGCAGCTGTCGGGTGAGGAGCAATCAGCCAGATGTGCCAAGTGGGAGAGGCTGGAGAGCTCCAGCTGGCGGGGTCTTGGGGACTAACGAGTGGGCAACAGGGAACCTGGGACAGATGTGCCCACGAAGGGACGTGTGGAAGTCTAGGGATTAGCTTCTCACTTGGGTGTGAGGTGAAGGCAGGAAAGCCAGGCAGGGTGCTGCACACCTGTAATCCCAACACTTGGGAGGCAGAGGCAGAAGAATCAGGACTTCAAGACCCCACCCCTCAAAACAGTCTGCGTGTTGGGGGTGAGCTGGACGGATTTCTGATGCTGGAGAGGGTATCGGCTCAGCCCATTTGCAAGCAAGTCTTCTTAGAAATGAGAGAGTTGAGGGAGCCACAGTCGGCAGAGGCTCATCTCTGGGTCTCGGAAGTGTAGGCCTTCCTGTCTCATATTCTCTTCCAACCCCCAGACTCTGGTTGACCTGTGTGCCCAGAAGCCCTGCCCACACACTGCCCGATGCCTCCAGAGCGGCCCCTCCTTCCAGTGCCTGTGCCTCCAGGGATGGGCAGGACCTCACTGTGACCTCCCCGTGTCCTGCCAGAGAGCTGCAGTGAGCCAAGGTACCAACCCCTGGACCAACCGGGGAGCAGAGTGCTCCCTTGTCCCAACCCCCAGGGCAGTCACAGAGCTATGTCACAGCCAAAACAACCAAGAGAAACTAGAGTAATTTATTCCACAATTCAACCCACAGTGCACCCTTACACAGGTCTGCTCTGTGACTACAGTCAATACCAACAGCCCAGGGGGGCTCCAGTTTAACACAGCCGCTAGCAGTGTGTCTCACCCAGAGCCTCTCAGTTCCACCACGGCTAGAATGCCCCTGGGATGAGCCGATATAACCAACAACACCGACATCTCTCCTTCCCAGCCTCTCCTTGTCAGCCCCACCACCCGAGAACCCTTCCACCCAACTTAGATCCCTCCCTTCTGTCTGTCTCCCCAGGCGTGGAGGTCTCTGACCTGTGCCAGAATGGGGGCCTCTGCATCGACAACGGCTCCTCCTATTTCTGCCGCTGCCCTCCTGGATTCCAGGGCAGGTCGTGCCAGGATAGAGTGAACCCCTGTGAGTCCAAGCCTTGCCAGCACGGGGCCACCTGTGTGGCCCAGCCCAACGACTATGTCTGCCAGGTAAGAGGCCTAAAGGAGTAAAATGTAAAACGTGACAGCGCAGTAGAGTAGGTGAGAACCGAGTTTACCCAGTCCTCTCTTTGACCCACGCACCCAACCCCCCACCAGGTCAGGCAATTCCACCTCCTACCTCTTTTCCCTTCTTTTATCTGTCTATCTATCTATCTATCCATCCATCATCTATCTATCAATCATCTATCTATCATCTATCCATCTATCATCTATCCAACTATCTATCATCTATCTATCTATCATATATCTATCATCTATCTATCATCTATCCATCTATCTATCAATCATCTATCATCTATCGATCATCTATCTCTCTATCATCTATCTATCTATCTATCTATCTATCTATCTATCTATCTATCTATCTATCTATCTATCTAGAATTCTACCTTTATGTCTACATCAAACTCCTACAACCCTGGCCTCCACATTTGTTCTTCTGCTGGTTCAGTTTTCATTCCATGCCGAGGGGCTCTACTAAAACAGAAGCTGGCCTGTCCCTCCCTCATTAACACCTCCAGGGACAGTTCTTCCAAAGTCCTGCAGGAATATCTTCCCACCTGTCCTCAGGCCACACCTGCTCCTGTCCTGGCTTGTCATCGTTGTCACGTCCTGTCCTGTTCCCCCCCCCACACACACACACACACACAGACACACACACACACACTGCCATGCACTGCTCACTGCTCCATCTGCTTCTCACACACCCACAGGGGTCCTGCCTTTGAACCCCACGCTCTGCTGCTGTTCTGTCCAGAGCAGCCTTTCCCTGCCTCTTCCCCTTCCACCGCAGGGTGGCCTGGAGGCCCTTGCCCCTGGAAGATGTCCCATTTTTCTCAGAGTTGGAGGAGGGCTTCTCCTCGTTGGTCCAGGCCACTATCCAGGAGAGGAAACACTGGGACTAAAGAGCAGCCAGTCCAAATCCTGTGCTCAGAAACACAATGTTTTTAAATTGTGTGTGTGTGTGAGTGCTTTGCCTGTATGTGTGCATGCATCACATGTGTGCCCAGCACCTATGGAGGTCAGAAGATTCAGATCCCCTGGAACAGTTGTGAGCCACCATGTGGGTGCTGGGAATTGAACCCAGGCCTCTGGAAGAGCAACAAGTGCTCTTAATCATTGAACCACCTCTCCTGCCTCTAAACACAGATGTTTTGGGTTTTTTGTTTGTTTGTTTTTTTGGTTTTTTGGTTTTTTTTTTTGAGACAGGGTTTCACTCTGTAGCCCTGGCTGGCCCAGAACTTGCTGCTATTAGTCTGTAGACCAGGCTGGCCTTGAACTCACTCAACACTGCCTCCTGGGTGTTGGGATTAAAGGCGTGTGACCCCTCGCCCAGCAAAGAAATGATTTTTGTTTGTGTTATTTGCCTTTGTGTTCTTAACTGCTGAGCTGCCTCTCCAGCTCCTTACCCCTACTCACCCACCCACCCACCCCACTTCTGGCCTTGAACTCACTGTGTTGCTTTGGGCAACCGCAAACTCTCCTGCCTCTACCTAGTCAGTGCTGGGATTGCAGGTGTGCACCCTACTTTATAGCTATGGGGCTCAAACCCAGGATCATGTGTATTCTTAGTTAGGGTTTCTATTTCTCCGTGAATGACAATGGGCGCAATAAAGAAACTGAAATAACCACCTCATGGGTGGAAAGGGAAAAGTTCATTCCAAGCTGCAAAGGTTATCTCCGGGGAAGCAAGAGGTGCCGGGGATAAATGGGAAGTGGAGAAAGGGGGCCTTTAAGCTGGAGGGGGGCTTGTGAGGAGGGACAGCGGGAGCGCTGACCCAGAGGCTGGCAATGACCCTGACAACAGGCACCAAAGTCTACTGAAGGGCCACAAGTTCTAGTCAGAGGTAAGGAGAGTGACCACCTGCCCTGCCCGTTTTAGCAGGCAGGAGCTTTCTTCAGCCCCTGAGGGAAAGGGAACAACCTTGGTGAAAGGACTTTCTTGGGGGATTAGACGCTGTGAAGAGTCACCAGGACCAGGCAACTCTTATAAAGGAAAACATTTAATTGTGGCTGGCTTACAGTTCAGAGGTTTAGTTCATTATCATGGCGTGGAGCATTGCAGTGAGCAGGCAGACACGGTGCTGAAAGGGTTTTTTTGTTCTTTGTTTTTCGAGACAGGGTTTCTCTGTAGCTTTGGAGCCTGTCCTGGAACTAGCTCTTGTAGATCAGGCTGGCCTTGAACTCACAGAGATCCGCCTGCCTCTGCCTCCCGAGTGCTGGGATTAAAGGTGTACGCTGCCACCCGGCTTGCAGCTGAGAGTTCTACATCTTGATCAGTGGGAAGAGACAGGGAACCACTAGGCCTAGCCTGAGTTTCTGACACCTCAAAGCCCACCCCCTAGGGATGCACTTCCTCCAGCAAAGCCACATCTACTTCAACATGGCCACTCCCTACATGCTTTGGGGGGCCATTTTTATTCAAACCACCACAAAAGGCTTAGGTATTGTCTCCCAGCATCGCCATATCTAACCCTTATCAACATTTTCAGACAAAGAGAAGCAAGATGGGGCTAGGGATGACCCTGTCTCAAAAATGAAGAGAAGCACACTCACTGTTCCCCTCCACGCATTCCCACAGCCTCTGGAGTCTCTGTGAGTCCATTCTCTCCGACTCCTCTCCCAAGCCTCCCTTCTGCCATGCCATCTGGCACAGAGCTTGTAACTTTGCCCTTACAAGCGGAAAAACCTCAGAGTGGCTCTGGGCAGCGCCCATCCTCGCTTTGATCCTCGCCCCTGACAAGGCCGTGTCGCTTTCAAAAGTATCTTCACCTTTTGGCAAACTGTTTCATTATCTGTGGAGTGAGGATTAAATGTGACGTTTCTTTAGAGCTGCTAAGAGAACGGTGTAATACAGATTACACAATCAGTACTATCCCTCTGTCGACTAAACCTCACTGGACCAGGATGAGCTACTCTGCCCTTCTTCTGTACTATAGAAGACACTACCTGGCGGGGGAGGTGGCTCAGCCAAGAAAGCGCTCGCCTCAAAAGCCTGAAGATCTGAGTTCAGATCCCCAAAACCCAAGTACAAAGCTGGGCTCAGCAACACATGCCTGCAATCCCGGCGAGATGCGAGGCAGAGACAGAGATAGATCCTGGGGAGTTAGGGAGCCAGCTAGCCTGACCTGACTGACAAAGTTCCCAGCCAATGAGAGGCCCTGTCTCAAACAAAAGATGGAAAAGCCTGAGGACCAACACTGAAAAGTCCTCTGACCTACACACATGTACACATGCATGTACACACACATACACATGCATGTCACAAGTAGGTATTCAGGGGATGCTTAACGAATCAATGTATAATATGTGAGAGAGGCTGGGTAGTAAGTTGGTAGGGAAAAGAGGTTTCAGCAAAAATGAGGCAATGCTTAGTGTCACTTGTTTGGGACTGAGGGCTAGGCTCTGTCACTGAGGAGTAGCACGTCGCAAGGGATGAGGGGTGTGACCGTTGAGGGGGAGGCCGGGGACCCTGAGCTCATCCACGGTCTCCAGTGTGCCCCAGGCTACGAAGGACGGGACTGCTCAGAAGAGCAGGACGCTTGTCAGTCTCAGCCCTGCCACAACCACGGGACCTGTACCCCCAAGCCTGGAGGCTTCCACTGCACCTGCCCTCCGGGATTCGTGGGGCTGCGCTGTGAGGGGGATGTGGACGAGTGTCTCGACCGACCCTGCCACCCCACGGGCACTGCAGTCTGCCACTCTCTGGCCAACGCCTTCTACTGTCAGTGTCTGCCTGGACACACAGGTGAGGCCTGGGTCTCTGGGGCACAGCTAAGACCGGGAACACCCAGGCAGTCCCTGTCCGAAAGACAGCCTAGTCTTCTCGCCCTCTGCCTCCACACCTCTCCCCAGAGAAGACGCCCCAGCATCCTCTTGCCCACAGTGTGCGCTGAACCGACTGTCAGGAGTAAGTCAAGACAGAGGCAGCGACTGAAGCCATGTGTGATCTTCAATCTTGCCCCCACCACAGGCCAGAGGTGTGAGGTGGAGACAGACCCCTGCCAGAGCCAGCCCTGCTCCAACGGAGGGTCCTGTGAGGTCACAACAGGACCACCCCCTGGCTTCACCTGCCACTGCCCCAAGGTAAGTGCTGCAACCCCGTTTTTCTCTTCTCCCCACACTGATCAAAGGTAAGAGCCAGAGCCAGAACCCTAGGGCGGTGAGTGGGGTGGGGGGGACCCCAGAGATAGAGTAACTGGAGAGGGCCCAAGTTCACCAAGGTTCTCAAAAACAGGGGAAAGGCAGAATCATAGGGCAGCCTGGTGGTGTAATTTACCACCCCCGCTTGGGAGATGAGGCAGGAGGCTCAAGAGTTCAAGGTTGGGACTGGGGAGAGGACTCAGAGGTTAAAAGAGTTCAAGGCCATCCTTGGCCACGCAACAAAGTGGAGGTCAGTCTGGGCTACAGGGACTATCTCAAAAGGACAAAAATGAAACAAAATCAACTCTTCCTAGAATGGCTTTAGACAAGTTCTTTAAACTCTGTGTGTGGGGACAGGTGTGAGTGAGGGCAGGAACTGGCTGGAGCCTCCGCTGTGACAACAGGCTGTACCTTCCTTCATTATCCCAAGACAAACTCAGGAGCCAAACCCTTTCCTCTGCTTATGCCTTCCTCCTGTTTACCCTGGGAAGGAAGAGGAGAGCGTGCGACTTCTTCCGGGGCACAGCAAGTGGTCAACTGTACTAGCCGATTAGTCTTCACGGACCAGGGCCCTGAAACTGAGCATGGCTGTATAGCCCCACTTCACCTGTTCCCACCAGCACGGATGTTGCAGCTACGCGTGTGGAGTTAGCAGGGGGCATAGCTGCAACATCCATTACAGTTGACTTGATGCAGCCAGGCGGTGGTGGCGCATGCCTTTAATCCCAGCACTTGGGAGGCAGAGGCAGGCAGATCTCTGTGAGTTCGAGGCCAGCCTGGTCTACAAGAGCTAGTTCCAGGACAGCTAGGACTGTTACACAGAGAAACCCTGTCTCGAAGAACAAAACAAAAACAAATTGAGTTTATGCTCTCTGAGGCTCCTCTTGCATATGACAGTCTAGAGCCCTCTGTGCAGGGTTATCCCAGGCATTTGCTTCAGGAAGACTGATGCAAGGTTCTTCTGTAATCTCTCCTCTCTGCCACAGGGTTTTGAAGGCTCCACCTGCAGCCACAAAGCCCCTTCCTGCGGCACCCACCACTGCCACCACGGAGGCCTATGTCTGCCCTCCCCTAAGCCAGGCTCCCCACCCCTCTGTGCCTGCCTCGGTGGCTTTGGGGGCCCTGACTGCCTGACACCCCCAGCTCCACAAGGTTGTGGGCCCCCCTCGCCCTGCCTGCACAATGGCAGCTGCTCTGAGATCCCCAGGTTGGGCAATCCTGGCTTTCAATGTTCCTGCCCTCCAGACTCGCCAGGGCCCCGGTGTCAAAGGCCAGGGGCGAATGGGTGTGAGGGCCGAGGTGGTGATGGGGCTTGTGATGCCGGCTGCAGTGGCCCAGGAGGAGACTGGGATGGAGGGGACTGCTCCCTGGGGGTCCCAGACCCCTGGAAGGGCTGTCCCCCCCATTCCCAGTGCTGGCTTCTTTTCCGGGATGGGCGGTGCCACCCACAGTGCGACTCTGAGGAGTGTCTGTTTGATGGCTATGACTGTGAAACCCCTCCAAACTGCACGTGAGCCTGGAGCCTGGGAACAGGGTGGGATACGGGCGGTGGGGAGACATACATGCCCGAGCTACAGGATGACCACACTGGACTCCAGGGAGTTTCCGTGCTAAGAAAAACCCTGGGTTCCAACCCAGAGGAATGGAGTGACTGACAGTGTGGGGCGCGGCCTTTGTCTGGACTCCTGAGAGCTCTAAGGTCTCAGGCCTCAGCTTCCCTTCCCTAGACCTTCTGCCACAGAAACCCTCCCCTGGCAACAGCACTCCCAAGAGAAAGGGTCTTGGACCCTCTTTCTGGGAGAGGGGCAGAATGAAAGGTTGGTCTCAGGAGGTGGTGTTTGGCCACCATCCTTAGCCACTGGAGAGCCAGAGGTAACGGAGAGGCAGTGATTCTGTGTGAAGAGCCCTGAGTCCATCTCTCCTCTACCCGCAGCCCGGCCTACGACCAGTACTGCCGAGATCACTTCCACAATGGCCACTGTGAGAAAGGATGCAACAGCGCTGAATGCGGCTGGGACGGGGGCGACTGCAGGCCAGAGGACGGAGACTCGGGGTGGGGGCCCTCCCTGGCCCTGCTGGTGGTGCTGAGTCCCCCGGCCCTGGAGCAGCAGCTGGGGGCCCTGGCCCGAGCGCTGTCCCTTACTCTGAGGGTCGGGCTCTGGGTGAGGAAGGACAGTGATGGCAGGAACATGGTGTTCCCCTATCCGGGGACCCGGGCCAAGGAGGAGCTGAGCGGAACTCGGGACTCCTCTTCATGGGAAAGACAAACCCCTCACACCCAGCCTCTGGGCAAGGAGCCAGACCCCCTTGGTGCCGGGTAAGCAAGAGATGGAGGGGAGGGCCAAATGTTAGTTATTTAAATGGAGTAGGAGAAGGGGAGCAGGGGCCAAACGGGGGTCCCTGAAGTGCCTTTTCTCCAGGTTTGTGGTGGTGATGGGAGTGGATTTGTCCCGCTGTGGTCCGGAACACCCTGCATCACGCTGTCCCTGGGACTCTGGGCTCCTGCTGCGCTTCCTTGCTGCAATGGCCGCAGTGGGGGCCCTGGAGCCCCTGCTGCCTGGACCCTTGCTGGCTGCTCACCCTCAAACAGGGACCAGTAGGTGATCCTACCATCCCCCTTGACCTTTGCGCATGCCATCTCTGGTAGAGATCAAAAACTGAGACCCAAAATGTCGTGTGGGGAACTTGGTCTCCCTGACACCTCCTCTTTGAAACGAATCCCCCGGGACATCGGCTCAGTGGTCTCCCCGTCGCCCTAAGAACTTTGTACTAACCTCTGGCATAACCTTAGGCTCCAGCTTATGAAGGAACAGTAGCATACATACATCATACGGCTCTCTAATCATTTTACCGTTAACACGTTGAACTACCTGGGACGGGTGAAGAAGCTGAGGCAGGCTACTCCACTGGCCCAGTGTCACCGAGAATGTCCCCCCACTGTCTCTCTCCTGCCAGGGCCACCTACCAAGCAGCTTCCCTGGCCTGTGCTGTGCTCACCGGTGGCTGGGGTGCTTCTCCTGGCCCTTGGGGCTCTCCTTGTCCTCCAGCTCATCCGGCGGCGGCGGCAACGGCGAGAACATGGGGCCCTGTGGCTGCCCCCTGGCTTCATTCGAAGGCCTGGGACACAGCAGGCACCCCACCGGCGGAGGCCCCCACTAGGCCAGGACAGCATTGGTCTCAAGTGAGACTGGGGAGGGCCTGGGATTCAGGGAGGAGAATGCCAAGGGTGCTCAGAAATACGGATCCAGACCTGGGGGGCTTCTGGAATGCTGGGGATGCTGATGGGCCCTATATAACTAACCCTACCTACTCACCCCTCCAGGACGCTGAAGCCAGAGGCAGACGTGGATGAGGACGGAGTAGCCATGTGCTCAGGCCCTGAGGAGGGAGAGGAGGTGGGCCCGGTGAAAGGTTGGGGTGGGAATGGTATAGAGGTGCCAAGGCTGGGGTGGGCATGGTATAGAGATGCCAAGGCTGGGGCGGGAATGGTATAGAGATGCCAAGGCTGGGGCGGGAATGGTATAGAGATGCCAAGGCTGGGGCGGGAATGGTATAGAGATGCCAAGGCTGGGGCGGGAATGGTATAGAGATGCCAAGGCTGGGGCGGGAATGGTATAGAGGTGCCAAGGCTGGGGCGGG
>PVIU01005516.1:83510-102653 GCA_004026605.1 Ondatra zibethicus | reverse complement strand
GGGGTGGGAATGGTATAGAAGTGCCAAGGCTGGGGTGGGAATGGTATAAAAGTGCCATTGGTGGTGCAAAGACAACTCACTATTCCTTGCTTTCTCTAAGGCTGAAGAAACAGCCTCGGTCTCCAAGCGCCAGCTCTGGCCACTGAACAGCGTGGGAGAGCTCCCACAGGTGGCCATGCTGACACCTCCTCAAGAGTGTGAAACGGAGGTTCTGGACGTGGACACGTGTGGACCTGGTACACAACCAACCTAGGACCCCCCCCAAAAAAAAATCCTAGCTCTGACCCTTTTAGAGGCAAAGCCCATTAGGATCTAAGTCTTTAGAACAGCGGCCCTCAGAACCGGGGCCTGGGACAGAACAGCACCATCTGGAGATGTCAGGAGCACAAACTCAAACTCCCAGCAAGCTGCGGTTCGGAGCAACCTAGCCAGCCCCCTAGACAAGTGCACCTCTGGTCCAGGCCTGAGAGCCTTGGAGAACTTCCGGCTCTTGTTCCTGCTGAACCGGAAATCAAGAGCTAGATGTACTGCCGGGCGCCTTTAATCCCAGCACTGGGGGGCAGAGGCAGGCGGGTCTCTGTGAGTTTAAAACCAGTCTGGTCTACAGAGTGAGTGCCAGGACAGTCATAGCTACATAGTGAGACCCTGTCTCAATGTCCTTCCCAACCCCTCCCCACCCGAAAACGAGGCAGAGCTTGTCTTCTGGCTGCAGTTCTCCCGGCGGCCATGTTGTTATCCTTGTGTTCTTCCACTCATTCTCACCCGCAGATGGGGTGGCACCCCTGATGTCCGCAGTCTTCTGTGAGCCAGTGGAATCCACGATTGTCCAGGGGCCATGGCTGGGAAATCCTAAACCCTGGAAACCACTGATGGATAGAGGGGCCTGCCCCCAGGCTCACACTGTGGGCACTGGAGAGACACCCCTGCACCTGGCTGCCCGATTCTCTCGACCAACTGCTGCCCGCCGTCTCCTTGAGGCTGGGGCCAATCCCAACCAGCCTGACCAGGCGGGGCGCACCCCACTTCACACTGCAGTGGCCGCCGATGCTCGGGAAGTCTGCCAGGTCAGCCCTCACTGGGGTCCCTACAGGAAGTAGCAGTAAGCTTGCAAGTAAAATGGAGAGGTCTTCTCTAGGGTTTGGCCAGGAGGAAACTGAGACCCACGACCTGACAGGTAGCGGCTAGAGAGGGTTGAAGGGCCTACCATTTAATCCCAGCACCGGGGAGGCAAGCCTGGGCTGCATAGCGAGACCTTGTCTCAAAACCAAAACAGACAACAAAAGCGTGAGGGGCCTGACCTAGAAGTCCAGGATAACCCAGGGGTCACAGGTCCTTTCTGTCTCCCCAGCTCCTATTGGCTAGCAGACGAACTGCCGTGGATGCACGCACAGAGGACGGGACTACACCTCTGATGCTGGCTGCCAGGTTGGCAGTGGAGGACCTGGTTGAAGAACTGATCGCAGCCCGAGCGGATGTGGGAGCCAGAGATAAAAGGGGTATGGTTGGAGCCGGTGTGCTATCGAAATGTTGGGCAGAGCGGGAATGAGGTGAGGTTCAACTAACAGGCGCAGCAGGGACAGACTAGAGGATACGAGTGAGTTTCCCCTTCGCCGTCAACTACACATCTTGCCTCAGTCCATGAAACTGGGATGGAAGAAGTATCTGCGGGAACGGGATGGGGATACCCCGGTCCCACCGGTCCAGAACAATACCCATTGTCCTTCCCGCGCGCCGCTGACGTCACCAGGGCAACGCTTGCCGCCGACTGTCGGTTGCCAAGGCAACGCTTCCCGCCTCTCTGAGAAACCCAAGTAGTCCCCCCGCCCCATCACCAAGGCCAGAACCCGTGGGAAACTGGAACGCAGCAGACCGGCCCCCACCTGCGGGGTGACCGGCTCCCATGTGGTACCCTAGGAAAAACCGCCCTGCACTGGGCCGCGGCTGTGAACAACGCCCGAGCGGCCCGCTCCCTCCTCCAGGCTGGCGCTGATAAAGATGCCCAAGACAACAGGGTGAGCCCCTGCCGCAGACGCCCCGCAGAACAAGCCGAAACCACGGGACCCCAGCAAGCTCACAGGGGGCGGGCCCAGCGTCTGGCGGGAGGTGACTGACACCCGGTGGGCGGGGACTCCCTGACCGCCCCGCCCCCGGGCTTTCCGGTCCCCGCCCCGCAGGAGCAGACGCCGTTGTTCCTGGCGGCGCGCGAAGGAGCCGTGGAGGTGGCGCAGCTGCTGCTGGAGCTCGGGGCGGCCCGTGGGCTGCGGGACCAGGCCGGGCTGGCCCCGGGCGATGTGGCCCGCCAGCGAAGCCACTGGGACCTGCTGACGTTGCTGCAGGGGGCGGGGCCGCCGGGGCCGGAGGCTCGGACGCACGCACGCACCGCGCCGGGGGGCGGGGCCGCGCCGCGCTGCCGGACGCTGTCGGCGGGAGCGCGCCCGCGCGGGGGCGGAGCCTGCCTGCCGGCTCGCTCTGGGTCCGTGGACTCGGGGGCGCGCGGGCGCGGGGGCGCGGCCTACGCGCGCTGCCGGAGCCGGTCTGGAGGCTCCATAGAGCCGCCCTTGCGCGGCCGCAGGCTTTCCGCCGGCTCCCGTGGGCGACGCGGGGCCAGGGCAGCACAGGATGACTGGCCTCGCGACTGGGTGGCCCTGGAAGCCTGCGGCTCCGACCGCAGTGCCCCGATCCCGCCTCCCAGCCTGACCCCGTCCCCGGAACACGGATCACCTCAAGTTGCCTGGGGTCTTCCAGTCCACCAAGAGGTGCCCTTAAACCCGGGTGGAGAGAGTCAAAACTAGGCAGCTGCACGGAGGGAAGGGAATGACGGGCAGTCTGGAAGACTCCAGATTTAATAAGCGTTATGCTCGCTTGTCCTCCCTGTAGAAGATGCACAGCCCCATGAAGAGGATTTAGGATCTCCGAGTGACTCATGTCGAGCTTTCCCTGGAAAACAGAGCAGCTACAGGAGGACAAAGTGGACTTTGAGAATCCCTAAACTGGAACCAAAAACTGTGGGCAAACTGGGTGTAAAATGTGTCTTGTGTATGGCTTCCCAAGGGGAGCCTCTGTTCTCCACTGCCCACAAGTAGCCAGCAAATATTTATTGAGCACCTACTATGTGCCAGACGTTGTATGGATGATGAGCAGTAACCAGTGGCCATTCCAGCTGATGACTACTTGGCCTCCCTTTGTCCCTCCCCCAGGAAAATGGTGCAGGGATGAAGCTTTGTTCTCTAGCCACTGCTATCTCTAAGAACCCCAAACTCGTGATAATAAAGCTGATTTAAAGAGTTACTTTGTTTGTCCAAGGAACTGGACTGTGCATAACGTTTGGGAAACTTAGTACCCTAGGTTCATCCACATAGGTAGAAGGAGGTTAACTATAAATTAAGGGCAAACACAACTTGGGGATCCTAGTTCATTTGGGGAATCCTCTGAAAAAAATGAGAATCTCTACTAGTGAAATATACAAGGTGATTTATATAATGTGTCCCTCATCCAAGGGCATTTAGCTCTAACCAGAGGTGCCTAAGGTCTCAATAAAGGGAGACAGGAGGACCTTGAAGCAACTTTATCTCAATACTGATAAGCCTGTGGTATGCAGCCAGGAGGCATTCTGGAAGAGCACCACCACCATTGATAGAGTATCCGCCATATGCCCATTACAATTAACACTTCCTAATTCTTAGGAGGTGAGTGCCACTAAAGGCCACTTCACCCTTTCACAAACAGAGGCACGGAGATGTCATTCACCTAAGAAGGCAGGGCTCCCTTCATCCCCTTTAATGCTCCAAGCCACTCAGCTCTAAATTCACAGGGCAGGTGGCCATTTGAAGACCCCAGGTGTTGATCCTGCTCCCTCTTGGGACTAACCAGAACTGGTTAAAAGCCAAACTAAGTTCTGTGTTCTACTCTCAGGAGCCCAGGCAAGTCTTCCCCCAACCTTTGTCTACACTAGCTCAGCAGCCAGCGACCGCGGTCACACTCGGATCTCCTCTGTAATGCCTGAGGGGAGGGCAGTGATAACCAACTCCCAGTCCCTGACTACTTCCTGTGTGTTGGGCCACTGTTAGGACCCAAGCTTGTATTTGAGAGCAATGCACCCTGGATCCAAACCGTCTGCTTCCTTCTAGAACCACACCTTTCCCTGACCCAGTAAGTCAAGAGAGAAGGTGAGAAGGGCCAAATCCTCCATCAGGATCAGTCGTAGGGAGGGAAGGAACCTAGTTTGGGGGAGGGGGATCCCAAAGAGTGAAACCACTTCCTGTGTTAGAGCTAGTTCCGGTGTTGACAGAAGAGCTGCAGGGGAGGTGGGGATGGAGGGAGGAGTGTGGCAGGTTAGAGGGGCTACTGAGGCTCTGGAAATGGAAGGCCAGAGTCTGTCCCTGTCAGGAGCCTGCGCCACTCCTGCAGCTGGACTTCTTCCCAGTCTCTGTCCTCCCCTGGGGCAAGAGAGGTCAAACCAGCTGTTTGGGTGGGAAAAGGAGAATGGAGGAAGTTGACAGAGATGGGCGGGGCCCGTGGGGGGGGCTGACCAGGAACCCAGCTTCCTGCTCAGTACCCAGGCATCCAGCCCCCAGCTCGCCCCCACCCCTTCCAGCCCCCATTCCCCTCAGGAACCCAGGGTTCCCGTCCTCCTTCCAAATTCCAGTCACCCCTCCCCTACCAGTATCTCTTCCCAAGACCAGGGATGGAGGCTGAAAGACCCCAGGAAGAGGAGGATGGTGAGCAGGTGAGCTGGGTGCCCGGGTGGGGAGGCCAACACAGGGAGAAGGCCCTGTGAGGACCTAGAGACGGATGGACACAGGAGACTTGGAAAACCTTGGGCACACTGAGGCAGGAACAGAAACACGGGAAATGGGTCACTGGCCTAGCTCTCTGCCCACACCCACACCCCTAACTGGTACGGACATGTCTTGGCATCAGGGTCCTCTGAAAGATGATCAGGGCTGGCCCCCTGTGAACTCCACCACTCGGCCTTGGCGATCTGCTCCTCCCTCCCCTCCTCCTCCAGGAACCCGCCACACAGGTACCCCACCAACCCTGGGAGATCCTAACCCATTCCGTTTCCCAGTGTAGGCCCAGTAACCATCGTACCTGCTCACCCGACAGTCCCTAACCCACAGTCTGTCAGCTCAGCTGTCCTCACCCCTTGCTACTCCACTCTGCCACCGTCTCTGGGTCTTAGCCCTCCTCCCTCCTCTCCCATAGCCCTGGGCCCCCGGTCGGGCTCCCTGCTCTCCCTGCAGACCGAGCTCCTTCTCGACCTGGTGGCTGAGGCCCAGTCCCGCCGCCTAGAGGAACAGAGGGCCACCTTCCACACTCCTCAGGTCTCCCCACCCCGGCTTTTTGAGGACAAAGAACAGCTCTACAGCACCATCCTTAGTCACCAGGTAAGGCAGACATTTTACGCCCCTTGACCAGCCTCTACTCCCCTCATTGCCGCCAGAGATTCCCTATCTGCCCTACACCAACCCTAGCCCGCTTACCCAAACCCACCACCCGACTACCAGTGTCCTCTCCCTCCGCATCTCTAGTGCCAGCGGATGGAAGCCCAGCGGTCAGAGCCGCCCCTCCCCCCCGGGGGACAGGAGCTCCTGGAGTTGCTACTGCGAGTTCAGGGTGGAGGTCGAATGGAGGAGCAGAGATCCCGGCCCCCTACACACACCTGCTGAGACCTGAACTCCCAACCAGCCCTACTCTCTGGGACTCAAAGCTGGGCCACCCGGCATGTCTTCAACCCTGTGTGGCAGGGGTACTAGAAACCAGAGACTGAAGACCCGGCAGTATTCACCGCCCACTTCCCCAGGGAACTGAACTTGGGGCAAGTACTCTGACCTTGAAAATAAGCAAGGTAGGGTGGACACAGCTCTATCCTGAGCTGTCAAACTACTTAACAGGGTGTGAGGGCTGAGGCCTGCCCCTTCCTGCCTAGCACCCCAAGTCCCAAGGCAGAGGGGCCCAGAGGCCTTAGCGAACTTTAGCGAACCTTAGCCCCGCCCACCCACCCTGCTGCTGAGTCTGTCTGATGTTTTGGTTGTATGAATAAATATAATTCCCCTCTGGACTGAAGACTGGTATCTGGGGGTGGGTGGGTGTGCAAGGTGGGTACGTGACGCCTGGGGCAGCCGCTCTCCGCGATCTGGCCAGAGGCCAACTCCCCTCCCTGGCTGGTTAATTACTGGCTCATTAAGCAGCGGCTGGAGACCTCCCTAATCATCTCCCCCAGCCCCCAGTCTCCCGGTTTTAATTAAGTCG
Organism: Ondatra zibethicus; assembly: GCA_004026605.1. Classification (NCBI taxonomy): domain Eukaryota; kingdom Metazoa; phylum Chordata; class Mammalia; order Rodentia; family Cricetidae; genus Ondatra; species Ondatra zibethicus. The sequence goes on along the minus strand of PVIU01005516.1, from coordinate 96,401 downwards.
AACAGGGAGGGGAGTCATTAGAACAAGAAATATGAACCGAGCTGTCGGAGAACATTCCAGCGGCCGGAGTCCGCACCACCCCGACGGTGGGCTCGGAACCCAGGTGGCCGACACCCCCAGGCCCGAGCCAGCCCGGCCAGGCCCGTGTCTCCCGGGCCGCCCCGCCGCTCCCCGCCTCCACCCGCCGCCGCCGCCCGGCCTGCGTCTCCCCGCCCCCGGCTCCTCCCCGTTCCTCCTCTCCTCCCCTCCTCTTCCTCCCGCTCCCCTCCCCCAGCCGCCTCCCTCGCTCCCCCTGCTCCCTCCTCCCTCCTCTCGCACACACACCCCCGCTTGGGCCTCCTCTCCCTCTCTCTCTCCTCTCTCTCCGGCTCCATTTTCTCCGCCGCCGGGGGCCGGGGTCTCCTGTGGGGGTGCCCAGGCGGCACCCCGGGTCTCCCGTTCAGTGCCCGGGTGAACCCCCGGAGGGAGCCGGGAGGCGGGTTGCCGGGCGGGGCTGGGGCGGAGGGAACAGCGGCCCCGGCGAGTTTGGGGGGGAAGTCACCGGCGGGGGGAGGGGCGAGCAGGGAGGGGGCCTCAGGGCCCCCCCCAGCTATGGACGAGCGGCTGCTGGGGCCGCCCCCTCCGGGCGGGGGCCGGGGAAGCCTGGGGCTGGTGGGTGGGGAGCCCGGGGGCCCTGGCGAGCCTCCCGGTGCCGGAGACCCCGGTGGGGGAAGTGGGGGGGTCCCGGGAGGCCGAGGGAAGCAAGACATCGGGGACATTCTGCAACAGATAATGACCATCACCGACCAGAGCCTGGACGAGGCCCAGGCCAAGTGAGTGCCCCCACCCCGGGACCCTGCTCACAGCTCTGAGTCCTCTGCAAGCCCCCCTCTCCCAGGGCCCTCTCTGGATCTGGCAACTCTTTTCTTTCCTTAGTTCTGGTGGTCTCTCCAAGCTCGCTTTGCCCCTAGGCCCGAAAACCCGCACAGAGGGAACCCCAGGTGGTCTCGCTCCCTCCTAACCTTTTGCTGACCCCTACACTCTGCACTGGCCCATCTCCTGACTCCCAGACTTAGAAACTGTTCTCAGCCAACGCTGCCTTCCCTAACTATCCAGCTAGCCCGCCCCATTCTCTTCGGATCCAGGATCTCCACACACTCCCACCGTGGTCGGGGCCTCCGGGAGCCCTCACAGGCTTTTCCCACACACTGTACTGAACTGTCAGGTAGGGGGCACCCCCCTCCAGGCCCCCTGCCACCTCACACTGACTTTCTTCCATCTCAGCCTCTGTTTCCCTTCTGCCAAAACCTTTATTTCCTGTCATCTCTAGATCCTTTCTCCATCTTTTTGCTTGAACCTTCTTCCTTAGCCTCAGCCCGCCCATGGTGACCTTAACCCCTTTGCCTGCGTCTTCTGCTTCCTTTGGCCCAGCAGCTTCCCGGAGCCATGGCAGCTGACCTCTCAAGAACGACCCCTCCAGCTCCATTCCACCCTCTTTCCGACCGTCCCCCTCCTCAGATTTATGCCCCCCACCTCGTTCCCTGGCACCCCTCTCCACTCTCCTGGCCCCTGAACTCTTTCTCCTCCCATTCCTCCTAAGGAAACACGCCCTAAACTGTCACCGAATGAAGCCTGCTCTGTTTAGTGTCCTGTGTGAAATCAAGGAGAAAACTGGTACGTGGGTGTCCCTCCTGTCTCACCTCTGAGAACCGGACTCTGCTCACTCCAGGGCTCAGAGTTTGACAACTTGAAGCCCTGAGGAAAGTGAGACCCAGGGAGGCTGCTGGAAAGGGAGTGGGGAAGGAGCCAGATCCTGGAGAACTGAGTCTTGAACAGATGCTAGGAGGTTGGAACACTGGGTGAGGGATTCCTGGGGCCTTAAGTCCACTCGCCTGCCTGCTAGGCCTTAGCATTCGGAGCTCCCAAGAGGAGGAGCCGGTGGACCCGCAGCTGATGCGCCTGGACAACATGCTTCTGGCGGAAGGTGTGGCTGGACCAGAGAAAGGGGGGGGCTCCGCGGCAGCAGCTGCAGCCGCCGCAGCCTCAGGAGGTGGTGTGTCCCCCGACAACTCCATCGAACACTCAGACTATCGAAGCAAGCTTGCCCAGATCCGTCACATCTACCACTCAGAGCTGGAGAAGTACGAGCAGGTGAGGAGAGGAGGCCCAGGGAGCGAGAGGCTCTCGAGAGCTCCCCAAGTCACAGAGCTCCTCACCAGCCCACCTGCCCCAACAGGCCTGCAATGAGTTCACAACGCACGTCATGAACCTGCTGCGGGAGCAGAGCCGCACTCGTCCTGTGGCTCCCAAGGAGATGGAGCGGATGGTGAGCATCATCCATCGCAAGTTCAGCGCCATCCAGATGCAGCTGAAGCAGAGCACCTGCGAGGCGGTCATGATCCTGCGCTCTCGCTTCCTGGATGCCAGGTTGGGCTCAGGGACCCCTGGGCCACCGTGTTACCCAGCCGGTCACTGTGATAGTGATACCTCCTGGAGTCTCTTGGCCAGCTCAACGATTCTCTTCCTTTGTAGACGGAAACGCCGGAACTTCAGCAAACAGGCCACCGAGGTCCTGAATGAATATTTCTACTCCCACCTGAGTAACCCTTATCCTAGTGAGGAGGCCAAAGAGGAGCTCGCCAAGAAGTGTGGCATCACTGTCTCTCAGGTACTTTGGGGAGGGGGGGACAAGAGGCAAAGAGTTCAGATGTTACTTGGGCAGGGGGTCCTGGAGAAGGGGTCCTGCCTGACCCTCTCTGCCCAACACTGCAGGTTTCCAACTGGTTTGGTAACAAGCGAATTCGCTACAAGAAAAATATTGGGAAGTTCCAAGAGGAGGCCAATATCTATGCTGTGAAGACAGCTGTGTCCGTCGCCCAGGGGGGCCACAGCCGTACCAGCTCCCCAACGCCTCCTTCCTCTGCAGGTGGAGCCCACTGCCACTCTGGCTGCTTTGCATGCTTCCTGTCTGTATGCAAGAGGATAGCGAAGTGGACGTTTTGGGGTGAAAGAGACCAGGGGTGCTGATGTCAAGGGGAGGGTCTTCAGTGGATAGCCAGGGAAGGTTCCCAGCTAGCCTGTTCTGGGGGTGGGACTGCTGTTCTGTGGATAATTTGTATGCAATCCATGTGCATTCCCGGAGTTAGCTTTCTGAGAGCTAAGGGTTGTGTTCATCTCCCGTCCTCAGTCAGATGATCCCCTGTGCTTTTCTCTTAATTCTCTGCTCTCCCAAGGCTCTGGCGGCTCTTTCAATCTCTCAGGATCCGGAGACATGTTTCTGGGGATGCCCGGGCTCAACGGAGATTCCTACCCTGCTTCTCAGGTAAGGAGCCCCAGCTCTTTTCTCTTTATGGTGTGCATGATGGGGCAGCAGGTGCGTGTGCCACTGCACTCCAGCTTTGTGGAGTCCGTCATCTGTCTTTAGGTGGGGTCTGGGGACCAGAACCAGATCTTCCGGCTTGCGTGAGCTACGTCACCGGCCCCACCCCCAAGCATACAAGGCCTGCCTAAGGCTTCCATGTGTCCTGTGTCCATGTGTCACATCTGTCTTTGTACCCTGTAGGTGGAATCCCTCCGACACTCAATGGGGCCAGGGAGCTACGGGGATAACCTCGGAGGAGGTCAGATATACAGCCCTCGAGAAATGCGGGTAAGTGGATCACAGGGCCCTTCCGCCTCCAACTTTCACGCTCACCAGGATGGAGTGTGATACCCACACAGGGTTTCTTTCCCCTTCTCTGAGTTTCATTCTCTTTCCCAGGCCAATGGCGGCTGGCAGGAGGCTGTGACCCCATCCTCAGTGACATCCCCAACAGAGGGACCGGGAAGTGTTCACTCTGACACCTCCAACTGACCTTGCCCCTCAAGGTCACAGGGCTGGGGGCTCCCACCAGGCAACTCTTGAAGAGGACTTGGGCATCTAAAGGACAAACCCCAACAAGAAGCACAACACAGAGAAGGGCAGATGGGGTCGTGTGGACACTCAGTGCTGGGGCGCTGACTACGTGGCAGGGAAAGTGGGGTGTCCCTCTTTTTTCCGTCTTTTCTCCTCTCGCACAGAAAACAGATATGTTTCTCAGATCTCTCTCTCTCTCAGATCTACACCAATTATCCCGTTTGTCTCTGGGCTCCCTACTTTCTTTTCCCCACCCCACTTAAATACTCTGGAATCTGGAGACGTCAGCGTCAGCCCTGCCCGACCCAGAGATGCCAAAAATGGGGACTCCTGGACAGAGGCCCTGGGCCAACACCTCCCCATGTACCCCCACCTTCTGCCCCTCCAGACGGCTTTATTACCTCATATGCAGCTCATCTTAAACCAATAGACTCGCTCGGTGGACAGGAGTGTCTGACTCAGTTATCTACCTCGGAGGGAGCTTCTGCTACTTTAGAGAATCATTGGCTGGGCTTTGGAGTTGGTTTTGTTTTTTAGAAAACCTGGGATCTATCTGTATTTCTTTCATTGTTTTTGTTGGTAGTGGTGATCTTTAGTTTTTAATAGTTTGAAGAAGTAGGGATTTTGGTGTGTGTGTGTGTGTTTTTTTTTTTTTAAATAAACATATTTTTGTTTACCCATGTGAGAAGTAAGAGCCAAAGGGGCCTAGACAGAGAACACACACAACTGGCGGCAGCCACTTGCTCCAGGCCTCCCAAGGGGGAAGTGGATTTCGCAGGACACCATGTCCTCACCTGGTCACTTAAGTGTTCCTCACTAGTGCCGGCAGATCTCTGCTGCATTTGACATGGAGCATGGCGCCCCTTCTAGCCTCCTGTCTTCCCTCTCCCAATAACCTGTGGGCAAGGCTGGACTGAACTCAGTAATTTTGAAAAAGTCAAAAGGCTTTTTTAAAAATTTTTTAGACTCTTTGCAGAGTGGAGAATGAATGGAGGGTATTCTTGCCAAATTCGCTAAACACGGGCTGGGCACTAACATGTGTCTCTCTCTCCCCCGGTTTCCCAGAAATAAGTGTTTCTGCTCATTTTTTTAATCTCATGCCAAAATGAAGGGGGTGGGGAGAAGAGGGAGGCCACAGAACGCCAGGTATGAGTGAAGGCATAAACAAGGTCTCATCTCAGCCCTGAACCCTTCGGACCTCCTCAGACATCCTCAGGATCTTCAGGACTGTCACAGTGGGGAATCCCTCCCACCAAAGGCCCAGGCAGGAGGGTGGTGGGAGGCAGGGTCGGGCAGTTCTCTCCTCTCCGTAAACTTGTAGACTCAGAGAGAAAAAAAAAACTGCAGTTTTAAATAAAGAGATTTCTTTTTTCCCTGGGTTTAGTTGAGATTTTTTTCAAAAAAACAACACAAGAAACCCTCCCCAAAAGAGTAATTCTGAACGAAGCCCCAACAGGTTTCTGTCCTGTCCTCACTACTAAGATCCCAGGATGACACCAGACCAGGCTGAACCATGTTGCCTAGCAACCTGCCCTAGCCAAGATGGAGCGCTAGGGAGCCCTGTGTGTCGGACTGATGGAACATGGTGGGCTGGAGGAAATGAGACCCTCAGTGGGGTACAACCCTGTTCCAGGAGAGGCTGTGCCCGGACGCTGGCAGTGCCCCAGGGTGTGGTGAGACCTGCTTCTAGTACCTGAAGGACTCTTGTCCCAGAGGCATGAATTCCTGGCATTCTCTGTGAAGGGACAAGATGGGAGATGGGGGAGGGTAGAGGGTGCAAGCTCCACCTAGGGCAGCGGCCACAGCAGGGAAAGGGGCAGACAGGACCAGGATCCGGGGAAGGAAGCATGATGCCAACAGGGACAGCAGCTGGAGCCTGGGTGCTGGTCCTTGCTCTGTGGGGTGAGCCACTCCCAGTCCCACTGACCCTCCTAACAGTCCAGCTCCCTTCTCCCCAGGACCTCCCTTCTCCCTAGACATTTCCTAGAATCTGGGCACCACTTTCCAAAGCCCCTCACCTACCCTGTCCTACCCACTAGCCCCACCTCTCCCCTTCTGCCCCCTACCCCGATACTACCACCCAGGAGCCGTAGTTGGTGGTCAGAACATCACAGCCCGGATTGGAGAGCCGCTCGTCCTGAGCTGTAAGGGGGCCCCTAAGAAACCACCCCAGCAGCTGGAATGGAAACTGGTAAGCGGCTGCCCCTGCTTGGCCTCGCAACCTCAGGAGCTATCCTTGAGGGTCCCCAGCACCCCTCCCTGTCTGGTCAGCCCTTCCCCAAACTGTCTGGATGGCTTAGGCTTTTCTCCTCTTGCAGAACACAGGCCGGACCGAAGCTTGGAAGGTCCTGTCTCCCCAGGGAGGACCCTGGGACAGCGTGGCTCGAGTCCTCCCCAACGGTTCCCTCCTCCTTCCAGCTATTGGAATCATGGATGAGGGGACTATCCGGTGCCGGGCAATAAACAGGCATGGGAAGGAAGTCAAGTCCAACTACCGTGTCCGAGTCTACCGTAAGGGTTCCATGGCCTTGGCTAAGTCACTTTTCATTTTTAGAAAAAAAATTCATTTTTCATTTTTTCCCCCTTGGCCCTTGACCCTTGACCCTGGCATATGTGGACCTCTGATCTCCATGGCCCTGGTTCTCATGCCTGGAGTGTGAGAACCTTCAAAAGGCAGCTTCTGATTGGAACTTTCCCTCCAGAGATTCCTGGGAAGCCAGAAATTGTGGATCCTGCCTCTGAACTCACAGCTGGTGTCCCTAATAAGGTACAGAAACAGAAAATGGAAGGGTCCTTTGAACGCATCTGCGGGCCTGCATGGTCTCCCATAGAGTTAGGACGAGGACGAGGTCTCCATTCTTTCTCCAGGTAGGGACCTGTGTGTCAGAGGGAAGCTACCCTGCAGGGACCCTTAGCTGGCACTTGGATGGGAAACCCCTGATTCCTGATGGCAAAGGTGAGTGCCCGGGTGCCCTGTACCCAACTACCTTCTCCCTGGCATGCTCCCGCATGCTTTTGGAGTTTTGTCCTACCCACTACAGGAACAATCGTGAAGGAAGAGACCAGGAGACACCCCGAGACAGGGCTCTTCACGCTGCAGTCAGAGCTGACAGTGACCCCAACCCCAGGAGGAACCGCCCATCCTACCTTCTCTTGCAGCTTCAGCCTGGGCCTTCCCCGACGCAGGCCCTTGAATACAACCCCCATCAAGCCCCATGTCAGGGGTGAGCAGGGAGGGAGGGCCTAGTCTGGTTGTCTGGGAGGCAGGGGTCAACCCCAGGACCATGAGACCTGCTTCCAGGTAAGCTGATGGGCCTCACGCCCATCCCCGCCCAGAGCTTGTGCCTCCAGAGGGGATTCAGCTGTTGGTTGAACCGGAAGGTGGAACAGTCGCTCCCGGTGGGACAGTGACCCTGACCTGTGTCATCCCAGCTCAGCCCCCTCCTCAGATCCACTGGATAAAGGATGTGAGTAGCCTAGGAGGCCTGAGAGCTGGGAAAGGTGGCAGGAGGGGGGCGGCCTGAGAGCTGGGCTGAAGGCACAATGTGCGGCTGTGGGAATGAAGGCACGAGTCGTGGATGTGGCCGGGGGTTCTTACCCATCTCCCTCTTTCCCCACCAGGGTACACCCCTGCCTCTTGCCTCCAACCCTGTGCTGCTCCTCTCTGAGGTAGGGCATGAGGATGAGGGGATCTACAGTTGTACGGCCACCCATCCCAGCCACGGGCCTCAGGAGAGCCCCCCTGTCAGCATCAGCATCACAGGTAACCCCTCCCAGATCCCAGGGACCCTGGGGACGAGGTGAGGGACACACACAATGCTCCAACTCCCTGCCCTACTCACATGATCCCCAAGAGCAATGCCACCCCTCCCCTCAGTGCACCCAGCACCCAGGCCTCTCTGCTCCACAACAATCCTGTCAAGAAAGAAGTTCACCCTGCCCACTAACTGAAGGGAGATGCCACTGGGCCTCCCCCTGACAGCCCCACCCGAGTCCAGTCCTCCCTCAGACTACTCTTTGTCTTCCAGGAACAGGCCAGGAGGGGCCGGCTGCAGGTGAGGGACTAAAGTCAGAGGGAAGCGTGTGACTGCCACATGTGACTGGGGTAGAGTCAACAAGGAAGGAGCCGTGTGTGCTGGAGCTGTGCCCTCAATCTTCCCTGTGTCCCTACAGGCTCTGTGGGTGGGTCTGGGCTGGGGACGCTAGCCCTGGCCTTGGGGATCCTGGGAGGCCTGGGAATGGCCACCCTGCTCATTGGGGTCATCCTGTGGCGAAAACGGCAACCCAGAGAGGAGAGGTGAGTGAAAGGCGCTCCACCGGGGCTTCCCGGCAGCCAGGGGAGCTGTCAGAGCTGCCAGCGGAAGGCTAGACTACCCTTCCTTCTCAGGAAGGCCCCAGAAAACCAGGAGGACGAGGAGGAACGCGCAGAGCTGAATCAGTCGGAGGACGCCGAAACAGCAGAGGACCGGGCAGGGGCACCTTAGCCCAGGCAGACTCTGTCCACCAGCTCCTTCGCGTGGCCCTCCCGCGTGCGATCCCCATTCCACCTCCATGCACTTTCTTCTACAACCAGAACCCACCTGACCCACGCTGAGTAAACACTTGACACACCTTGCCTGCCCGTTGTCTGTTTGTGAGAGAAGTGACCTCAGCCCTGCATCCCTGGGAGCCCTGCAGGGGAGGGGCTCACCCATGCCTCCCACCATGCCAAGCATCTGTTCAAGCTGGGCAGAAGAGGTGCCTATCCTGGAAGAAGGGAAGGATTGGGAAGATTTGCCAACAGATTATTTCATCTTTTTTTTTAATTGAATTTATAATAAAGGAGGTAGTGAGGGGTGGAGAGGAGACACTTAGAGTCAGAACTTATATTAGACAGTGGGAGAGAACAATTAAATTAAATCAACAAGTGGAGGATTTGGGGAGAGCCCACCTTTAAACATCAAATCAAGAAATCTGGGGGAAGCAAAGGATTGGAACAAAAGGGGAACTGGGCGGCTGTCTTTAGTTCGTCCTCCTTCGGGGGCCAGCAGGACAGAGCGGCGGGCACTCCCATCCACAGCGGACCGGTCACTCCTCCCCATGACCTCCTGAAGGAGGCCTTCGCCGACAGAGACAGGTCATGGAAATGAGGGGGTGGTCCAAAAGCAAGGAATGGCCAGCAGGGACCCCAATACTGATTCTCCTCTAGCTAGAGGTGGGCAGGGTGGAGACGCAGCTCAAATACTAAGCAGCCAGAAAAAGAAGAAGATGGCAAGGAACAGGAAGAGGGAATCTTGCCAGCTGGAGGCTGGGTGACCCTGTCCCAGATCCACACCTGTAGGAGAAAGGAAAGCTTCAACAGCATGCTTGCAGGCCAGGAGGGGGCCCTTGCAGGAACTCAGGGAAAGCTCTTACCTGCACCCCTTCGGAAAGGCTCGTGGGCATTGAACACGGTGGTGAAAAAGCCAAAGGGAAAAGCACCAACACCAAATGAGAAGTGAAAGCCCCCGGTGTCACCAAATGGCTGGAACCCCTAGGGAGGCAGGGAAGATCAGGGAAATCCACAGGCTTTGGCACCGGAGGGACACAGCTGGACAAGGAGACTCACCCCTCTGGTCTCTGGAGCTGGTCGCTGGCCCTGGGGGCGGGGTGGAGTTTTCAATCTGAGGAAAGAGAGCGGGAATCAGCACTTCTGTCCCCTTCTTGGGACGGAAGCTTCACCATCCATCAGCACCGTGTCTAGTCTCTCACCTGGGATCCTGGGGCTTCTGGCTCCCTCGCCCATAAAGAGGGACAACGTTCTCCCTGCTGATGCCAGCTTTACACACGGGGCACTCTTGCCTGTCTGGCCGTGTCTCCAGCCACTGGAGAGAAAATACAAAGTGTGTTCAAACACAAAGAGGGTTTTCAAGGTTCCCAGCCCTTTCCGTTTCCCTGTTCATCTCATGAGTGCATTACCTGATGAAGACAGGGCCAACTGGATGGAGGAAAAGGAAGAGAAAACGAGAAAACAGGTCAAACTACAGAAGAGCCACAGGCACCGGACAGGAGCGCACTGCACCAGTCTTCCCAGGTACTGTCTGCTTTATTGTTATGTCTCTTTCCAGAGTTTCTGCAACTTCCAGCAAACTTGCTCACTTAGTTTTTCCAGCTTCTCTCATCTTCAGTACCTCAAGTTCTTCCACCTTCAACACACTTGGTCCACTCCTCCTCCCCTCTCTCTCCCGCCACCCCTCCCCCCTCCCTCAACCCTCATTTTCTGCCTCTTAACTTGATTTCCCAATTCAGCAGGTTTCTTTTCAGCCCCAATTCCATTCTTGCTGCCATTCCTCCAGAGTCCCACCGTTACCGTCCTACAGTTCCTATGGACCCACAGTCCCTAGATCTTGCCCTCCTCGGAGAGGGGCACCTCCCCTAAACGGAAAGTCTCTCTCATCTGTTTTTATGTCAACAGCTGGGTAGATCTAACGGGGTACTTTGGCTCAAGCCTCACCAGCACGAACGTGCAGGGTCTTCCATTTCCCATCCCACCCCCTCCTTATACCATGCCACACACGCACCAGTTCCTAAGACCCTCCTTTCCCGACATCTCATCTGCATAGATAAGATTCCACACTCCCCCACACCACACACATCAGCAAAACCACCAGTCCCCACTACAGGCCTTCCCTTGGGGGGGGGCATGCCCTCGGGTCATCGGGCTAAGCACGCCCCCCGCTCTCGGCCTCCCCATCTCACAGGAACCCCACCCCTCGTCCCATGCCCCCGATTCGGATTCTCACCAATACAGGTGGCCGCACACGCTGACCACAGCTTCGCGAGCGGTCTCCAGACATATATTACATTCGAAGGTCGCGCCCGCCCCGCCCCGCTCGCGGTTTGGCCCTTCGGGGCCCCCGTCCTCTTCCTCCGCTGCTGCCATGGTCGGTTCTGCTTCGCCCCCACGTACCCCTCAGTACCCCCAGATACACACACATATACACTCACACTCAGCACACACACACACCCCAGGACCGCCTACTGCCCACGATCGTTGGGCAGACTTCAAGGTTTTCTCATGACTATTGGTCGAGACGCCTGCCAATCATACAGGAGTCAAAAGACAGGCTTGCGCTAGAGGGTGGGGGCGGGAAAAGGTGTGCGGGGCCTACCCATGCACGATGATGATTGGCTGAGAGAGCGTCAGTCACTGTGCAGGGCCGAGGGATTGGTAATAATGCGCTCAGCTAGGGAGGCTCTGATTCGTCTGTGCAGCTGCCAGTCATAGCCACAGACCTGGAGGGACTGGCTCGGGCCTACAGAAGTGCCCCCTCTGAGCCGCTTTCTCTCCTTCTCTTCCGCTTTCGAAGAATGTCCGGGTTCCTATTGGACTTTAGAGCGTACGGTTCCAAGTCAAGCGATTGGCTGGAACGACGCGGGGTGGCTACAGGAAGCGAGCATGCGCAATAAGCGGCGGGGTGGGGGGGCGCGGCGTGGGCCAACCCGAAGGATGCTGAGTCGACTCCGGTCCCACCCCTCCAACTCTGTCCTGTCGCCATGGCAACCCCTCCGCTATTGGCGGGGCCTGTGGTTCAAAGGCCTCGGCTCGGCCTCATCCGGGCCTTTGGACCGGGGACTCTCTCGGCTTGATTGGGCGGTTTGCTTCGCCGCTGATTGGCCGAGGCCTGGAGAGCCGGTGCTGAGCTCGGGAAAAGAGGGCAGAAGTACCAGGGTCGCAGGGTTCAAGATGGCTCCGGCCTCCTTGGGTGACGTAGAGGGCAGAACTTGGGTCCGCCCCTCCCTCCTGGAGAAGCGGGGAGCAGAACTGGGGTTAGCCCGACGTGTGGATGGTGCGGTCATCGGTCTGCGGCGCTGGTGTTAACCCAACTGTCTCGGTTGGACGACTCAGCCTCTCTAGGTGATTCTCAGAGCAGAACCGAGCCCAAGGCCCACCCGCCCCCGTTGTAATGTGACTCAGAGCAGGCTACAGTGGACCTCAGCTCCGTCTTAAATCCTAAGAGCAGGAAAGGTCTGGTTCCATCCCTTTCTGAGCGGGCGCCCGGGGAGCACAACCCACCCCTAAGGTGACCCGCGTTAGGATAGAGCAGATCCGCCCCTTCCTTGTAATTTGCCCTGCAGGTCTTTTTCTTGGCTGGACCTCTGGGAGCTTGGGCCGGTCCAGTACTCAGTACTCAGTTACCCACAGTGTGACCCAAGGCGCAGAATTAGGTAACAGTTCTCCCACTACCAAGGGCTCTTCACCAAGCTGTGTAAACTCATTCAAGGCAAAGGTGTCCAGGGGCGGGAGACACAGACAGGCTAAGGACTGTCCAACACTGATAAAAAGTGTCCGTGTGACTCAGAAATAAAGGAAGGTGAGAAGCTGGGACTCAGTAGAGGGCACGGCGGAGCGAGGATTCCGGAGTGCTGAAGAGGTTTAGGTACAGAAATGGCGAATATGGAGGTAGGAGTGATGAGCCGGTCCTGAGAGGGAATCAGGCTTGACCAGCAGGCTACTTCCCTTGGTCTCTCATTCTATTACTCCTAGGAAACAGAGTTTCATTGTCAAAGTCTCATTGTAGCTCAGGCTGGCCTCAAACTCAGAGATGCTCCTGCCCCGGGGTCTCAAGTGCTATTACAAACGCACTCCACCAAAGCCAGCAGCTAGACTGTGTTGGGCGAAGGGGTTGGTTGGCTCAGACTGGGTGAGTGAAGGAACTCTGAAAGGACTTAGGCAAACAAGCTTGTAAGGGAGAGAGGGCCCTTTATCCTTAAAGGCCAAAGGTGGGTGGAGGAAGGAGATGGGGGCCCGGGACAAAGAGCAAGTGGACAGAGAGCTGGAGAGCTCGGCAGGGAAAGATAGAGTCCTGCGCAGAAAAGGGTGAACTTAATGCTTGAATTTAGAAGGTACTTTATAAACGTGTGTTTATGGGGACAGGAAAAGGGATGTTTGGGAAACCTGGAGTTACAGGGGCTAAGCATAACGCTGCGGTTCAAAGAAAGGCAACGGTCAGAGAGCATGTGAACGAAGCTTGAGGCTGCAGAGGACATGGAGCAGG